>JADRCD010168903.1:3939-26123 GCA_019843815.1 Montemys delectorum | reverse complement strand
TCTCTCTCTCTCTCTCTCTCTCTCTCTCTCTCTCTCTCTCTGACTTTGCTATGGGTTTTTCTGGCTCCAGCTAACTCCAGGGCTCACCTTCTTTCTTGCTTTTTTTGCTTATGAATTATTTTCTGTTATTCTCCTGGTCTATGATAGGTTTAAAAGAGGCGTTCAAGTCAAAAATACCACACACACCAGGCCCAAACAGTTCCACGTGTAACAGGTTTAATTGAGAGGGAGAGAGAGGGGAGAAGTGGAGTGGAAAGAGAGGAGTGGGAGAAAGAGAGAAAGAGAAAGGAATGTTCCCCCTATTTATATGAGTTGTGACAGATGGCCCAGGTAAAGGTGGGAGGCGAGCCCTAGGGATTTTGGGAATATGGTGGCTGTTGCCCTTAGCAACAGGTCTGTGGTCCCGCCTATCCATAGGCGCAGGCATTCGGTGATGCTAACAGTCTAGGCTACCTAGAATATTTTGTTCTTAACCAACTTTCCCTTCACTAACACAGTGCCTTGAGGTATAAAGCTTATACAGACTCAACTTTGTTACTTACAATTCTAATATCGGTTTCACTACCCAAGCAAGCCCAGGTCTGGGATGCATGAACCAGGAGCAAGAAGAACTGTGATCACCTAATACAATCAGAATAGATCCAGTTCCCAGATGCTATTTCAGCTTTGCAGCCAAGAGATGACCTAGACAGACTGAAAAAAAATCCATTACACTTTTGAGACTCTTCATCAGAGAAGCAGAGAAAATAGAGGTTTGGACAAGAGACACAGTAACAGGCTGATACATCATCTATGCAATCACTCCACACCTCCTACCTCTTCCAAAACATTTTTTCACTGTGATGACATGTTATTTTCAACTTATCCTATATATTTGCCTTATCTACCCAAAGAGGTTATGAGTTTCTTAAACAATGAGATGTTTATTTGTTGTGATATTTGATAATCTATTGATTTTAGATACTACCTTAGGTGCATTAAAATTTAATTTATAGATTTGTCCAAACAGGAGCAAATGATGGTGTAATTTAGCTATCACACTGTTACTCTTTGCCTTAACAGAGAGTGACATTTCACTGTCCCACACCAGAAGAATGGGTGAACTATCACATTCTAGAGTGAAATGTTTGAATTAATATTAAAAACTCTTTTCCAAATAAAAGGAACTGTTAAACTCTGGAATTATAGTATGGAGAAAAATGTTTAAGGAATTCAGTTTTGTCATGGTGATATTTTTTCACTATCTAGAATAACTTTGGTTTAGGTTATGTTGATGCTCTATCACTTAATATGAGTTACAGACTTCATGACCCTCTTCCAAGTCTCTCCAAGTCTAAAGAAGCTATCAAACATGAGCAGAATATCATCTTTCTTCCCATTGTACTCTATCACATAGATAGATGTAAAACTTACAGATACTGGCAGAAGGACCTCACTTATTAGGAACCTTTACCCTTGGTAAATGTAGATTTTGAGAAGTCTATACTTTACACTATAAAAATGCTTTAGAGATAGTCTCATTTGCTTCTTTATATGATTTAAATTTGTAATAATTAAAAAGAATCTTCACATAATTAAGCAAAGTTATAAAATCAGTGTTGAAATTTCACTTTCGGTACAATACAAATAACTAGAATTCTCTACCTTTCTTAGGCAATCAAGAAGCCAGATCAAATATATGTGGTGTCTCTTTCCTCAATAGGCAGCCCCAAATCATGATCTCTGGAAGAATGAAGGTGAATGAGGCAAGGCGCACACTGCTCTATCTTTTGCCTAAAGAAAAAATGTTCTAACTTTTCAACTTGGCTGAGCATTGGAATGTATATACATATGGGTCCAGAAAAAGATGCACTGAAGAGGAGTGAGCAAAACAGTTCCTGGTACTCACATTTAGAAACAGGTGAGATTTTTGTACATGAGGGTGGAAGGAATTCATCCTTTTGTTCAAAGTCCCAGACCAAATTAGCCAAACTCACCAGAACAAAACATAAAACAAGTCTCAGAAGCATCCCAGTAATTCCAAGATGGATCTCTGTCCTTTTTGCCTCAGAAATCCTGACTACTCATATTAAATTTGACAACAATTATATAGCAACTCTAAAAAGCTTGATAAATAAATCAGAAAGCAATGACATTGAATGTCAAAAATATCATCTCTTCTCTTCAGAAACTAAAAAAGATCTTTAAAGTATCAAGGAACCATGAGCAGCTAACAGCCAGAGTTCCACATCCCTTGAGCTTCCAAAATGTAGGGAATGTAAAGACCTTCAAGGACTCAAGGGTTGAGAAGATGATTGCCAAAAGATTTTACCATCCAAAGCATCATTGGAATATATTCCAACAGAAAGAAAACCATTCCAGGGGGCTGGTGAGATGGCTCAGGTGACAAAGTCACTTGCTGTCCAAGAGTACAAACACAGTGGCTTGAATTTGATAATGGAAACCCTCATAAGGGTTAAGGGAAAGAGCTGAGTATACAAAGCTGTTCCTGAAACTCCATAGATGTACCTGTGACATGTGTATGTCATGTATACACATAACCACACACAAAATAATAAAAACCCTTTAAAAGAAAGAAAATAACACCAGATGGATATTTGAAGCTGAAATTGAAGGAAAAAAAAAAACTCACCAGAAACACTAAATATAGATAAATAGAAAAACTTTCCTGATTTTTTTAAGTATTAAAAAAAAAAAAAACAATTGAATGTTTAGAGTTGAAACTGCAGCTCAGGAGCAGACCACTTCGTGAGGTTTGACCCAGCACTAGATAAACATGTGTGTATGTGTGTGTGTGTGTGTGTGTGTGTGTGTGTGTGTGTGTAATTATGTATATGTGTGTAATTGAAGCTTAAAGCAAAGATGATAGATTATACTATTTATAATAGATGAAAATGTATGTAAAATAATAAGATACAAAAAGAGACATATAGAGTATTGTACACACACACACATAGACACACATACACATATGTGTATATATATATACATATGTATGTGCATATATATATATATGTATATATATATATATATATCAGACTCATAAATTTTTGTAAAGCTACTAGAATGGAAACATGACAGGGCATTATAGATACCAATTGTGGAGATAGAATGCAATAAAAGAAGTACTTAATCTAAGTGAAGATAAGAAAACAAAAGACAAAGAACAGATGTGGGTAAAAGAAGAAAAAGAGTGAGCATATTAAACATATTAGCCAATAGGAAAATGTAAATTAAAGCCACAATGAGGCTGCACCACACACGTTCTCAAAAGACTTAAATTAGATCCACTCACAATGCCAGCTTTTGGTGAGCATGTGGGTCAACGAGACCTCACATGCTACTGGCAGAAGTATAAAACAAATGATGCAGCCACCTTGGAAAGCAATTCTACAGTGACTTAAGGAGTGACCAAAGCACAGACACAAAGTCAGCTCTTTTAATCTACAGATTCACCTAGAGTCCCACTCAAATGTTCCAAGAGCTTTATTCATCCCCAGAGCAAAAACAACTCTAATATTCATAAAAAGGTGAATGGATAGACCATGTGTGAAATACAAGGCAAGTTTGCTTTGCAATACAAACAGCAAATGACTAATGTGTCTAACAGTACAGGGGAGGGGTCTCAAGCATTATACTACAGACAAAAGCTAGGCCCTGGTCTGGTACACTTATTGTAACTGTGCTTTCACAGAATATGTGCTGATCTAAACTCATTTGACTTTGCTTTCTAATTGCATGCACTTAAAACCTATAAAAATGACTTAAATTTTCTTTAGATTCCAGATACAAAAACAGTGTTTACTGCTTCCCTTTATGTAAAATACAAACACAAAGTAACACAAAGTAATCAAAGTAATCAATAGTGAAAAACACAAAGTAATCAATAGTGAGAAAAAGCAGTTCCTAATCGTTTGGTTGTAGGGGTAGAGAGCATACAGGGGAGTTGTGGCAGTTGTTTGTAGCTTTGTGCTGAAAAAGACATAAGGTACCTTGGAACAGTGGAAATCTTCATTTATGGTTGTGATTATAAGGCATAAAAAGTATTTATACTTTTTAAGTACATGCCATTTGTTGGGCATAAAGTTCGTACATAGAGTAGGAGAAAAGAAACATAAGCATGCAGCAGCATTTTATCAGTGAATGGGACACTATTCTTAAACAACCAAGCTCAAGAAATGCCCTTGACTCGGAGGAACCTTGAGAACACAGGCTACCTTAGAAGCAAACACTTCATGTTACTAATTTTCAAAGACTCTCTTTAGTTTAGAACAAGTTTCTGAGCGACTTCATCCCAGTAATTGTTGAGTACTACCTTTAGCATTTGAATGTGTGAATTCTTTATGACTTTGACACAGCACATTCTTCCTGGAGCACTGTCTTACTGACTTTTCTATTACTGTGGGGCTTAAGGTTTCAGAGTGAGTGTACGACCATCATTGTACGGATCATGGTAGTAGGCAGGCAAGCACGGCCCTGGAGCAGTAGCTAAGAGCTTACATCTGATTCACAAACAAGAATGAGAGTGAATGGCAACTGAGGACCAAGCACTCAAACATATAAACCTATAGGTGACATTCTCATTCAAACTACCAAAAGCATATAAGAAGAACAAAGGAAATGTTTGTCAAAGGAACTAATAGAGGGTCAAATTAATTAATTAATGGGGTGAGCTTCTATGAGAATTTGTAAAACCAAATATGTGCACACATACAACAGCAACATATCTGGTAGAAAAAGTGGTCTGTCTGCCTTAGATACAGGACACCATCTGAGTACCAGAAATTCAGTTTTGACTAATTTGCTCAAGCAAAAACAAAAACAAAACAAAACAAAACAAAGAGGCCAATCTTTGCGTGATTAGGAAATCAGTCTTGTGCCAAGCAACACTACAGCAGCATGCTGGTGACTGAGACCTTTATCAGCATGTCACTTTGTAATATACAAATGTTTTGCATGAGCATGATCTCATGGTCTCATTTGTGAACACCATTTCATTCCTAAGTGCCTTTTAGTTTTAGCATTCATTGACGTACTGGTCGGAATTTTCTAGATAGCTTTTCTAATTAGCATTCTAATTAGGTACTCTGTTTCAAAAGAGAAAAAGTAGTCATATTTTATAAGGCAGTCCAAAATTGACACTGTTTTCACAAAAGGTAAAATAAAATAAAAAGTAAAAAAAATAAGAATAAAAGATACCTATCCTTATATATGGATATAGATTAGACAGGGATATCCTATTTCTATGTTACAGATTTCTCTGATGTATCCTGAAGATTTTCACTGATTACCTGGCCTCCTGTAGCTCCAAGCTACTGAGTTTTCCTTTCTACAGTATCTTTTCTCAACTCTCTTGTTCATCTTTTCGGCTTCTCCAATAAGTCACCCACTGTCCCCCACCTACCTACCACTCAGTGCTGCTGTTGTCCAAGGTTCTATGTCTGTCTGTCACCTTCTCTTGTCATTTTATATGCTTCTCTTAATAGTCACGTGAGGCCTGGTGAGTGACTCAGTGGCATAGTGCCTGCCTAGTATATCCAAGGCTCGAGGTCCAATCCATAATACTTAAAAAAGTTAAGGTAAGGTAGATAATTATAATAATGTCATGATCCCAGATACTACTAAAATCCCATTTCCAACACCCACCTCACTCTACAGCTCACCTCTTCACTGGTCCTTAGCAAATGCTTTGCAGACAGCAGGTCAAGTTCTCACTACACATTCCCTTTTTGTTGTGTTTTGGTTTTATTTATTGGAATTTAATTCTACTCAGTTGACTTGGAAATCATTCAGGGCACCTTCCCTTGCTCATCTTTCCATATTAAACCTCACAAAGGACTAGGATCAGATGTTTCTAAATTTCTACTTTTCTGTGTTACAAACCTCAAGTTCATCAAACTTCCTCAACTGTGTCCTTCTCAAGACTCCAACTGAATCCCTGTCCAACAAATCACTTGGTGAAAGTGTCAAGCAAATAGCAACGTGGACCTTCAGAGTTTGAGGACCCCTGCCACCCTGATACTTAGATGCAACACTGTATGATAAGTGCAGGATGGGGCATATTAGGGTGAAGTTCCCCCCAGTGGAGAGAACCAAGAATACATTTGTGTTGTGAATTTCCACATGGGATGGAAACATGAGTGGGACCCAGGTAGTCAGATTTGCCTCCCATCATCTCTCCACTAACTACCCAAAGGCACAAGCGCATTTCCACATACTGAGTCACTATATTCTTTCATAGCTTGTTGGAAGTAACAGAAATGTAATGAATAACTGCTTGTCATTGCCTCACATCTAGCCACTTCGGTGAATGACTACAATACATCATCTAGAGCCTGGTGTGTTGCAAGCCCTCAATTATAGACACAATTGTCATGACATACTGACAGCCCATGAACCAAAAGAGGCAAAAATATCATTCTTTCTTTGAACAGCCTAACTAAAGTTTATGGAACTACTTTCATTGCTTATTAAATTAATTTGCATCTACCTCACTTATTCATTCTACTTTTAATTGACAAATAAAAATTACATATGTTACATATTCATAGAACCCAAAGTAATGCTGACATTATGCCTATTTTATTAAAAGTAAACGAGATATGTTTACCACGTTATCTGGTTATTACCATGATTCTTGGTTATCTGGAAGATAACCAAATGCTTATGCTGGTCTTTCTGTAGTAGGATTGTATCTTTTCACCAGAGTACTCTAAAGCATTTTTCTGTAAATTTAACACATTTTATATGACAGCATATTGCATTATTACTAAGCTATCAAACTATATTATTGTGTAGAAAAATTAGTAAATGAAATATGATAGAATTAACAGAAAGCAAGGGCCTCTAACCCTGTAGAAATAACTCAGTCAGAGAGCCCTTACCTGGCACATGTGAAGCTTTTGACTTGATAGCCAGCACCACATTTGGGTATGAAATTATTAATTCTAACATTAATAATTACAGATTTGAAAGGATTATTGGAGAGCAAAATGAAAATGAACAACAACAAAAAAAAACCCTTAAAGCCCTCCAATAGCAAACCAGGTGAGCCTCGAAGCCCGAGGACCTCAGGTTAGAAAGTCTTGCCTAAGATTTTATTCTTGTCCTTATATCCATACTCCCTCCCCCTCTCCCTCTCACCCCCCCCCCAGCTCTCTCTGCGTGTGTGTTCTTTCTAAAAGAAATAACTTCAAATACTGATATCCCTATGGTTCCCCAGGTGTTAGAGGTTAATAAAAATGGTTGAGCATACTGAATAGGATACTACTACTCCTCAGATCCCCAGATACAAGTGTGAGGCTAGATAGCTTTCACAGATTATCTCTACAATGAGGTCTCGGCCTTCACTTTCCATTCTGAGATTAAATGAATTAGCTAATAACAAGACTATATGGATTAGCAAAAAAACAAATATAATGTCTAGGCTTTTGTCCTTTGAAATTTCTACCAGTTTATCTTTGAGGGAGCCTAAGTGTTGGCAAAAACAGATTCAAATAAAAGCTAATCAAACACTCCAAAATGGAACACATCATACACTATCCATGGGTGCTGCAAATATACTTTATGACCAAAGGTAGCTTCTTACCTCTATTTATAAACCCCCAATATATGATGTCATGTCTTTGTGCTTTCTTTTTTTTTAATTAGATATTTTCTTTATTTACATGTAAATTTCTCCTTTCCCAGTTTCCCCTCCAAACAAACAAACAAACAAAAACAACAAGAACAAACCCCTGTTACCACCCCCCTCCCCATGCCTGCCACCCCACCCTCTCCCATTTATTGGCCCTGGCATTCCCCTACACTTGGTGTGCTTTCTCTTAATCTGTTTTCTCTCCTGAGCTACATTGAATTCAGGACTTTGGTGTGTACATCTAAACAGCACACATATTTCATAGCCCACATGCTGACCTGACCGTAGGTTTTGGCTGCACAAAGCCCAGTTATAAGTTGCCACACCAGAATCTCAATGTATGTTGCTTCCTTAACATTAAAACAAACAAACAAACAAAAAAAAAAAACCCTAAATATCATCGGTTGCCAAGGGAGAAACTGGACAACCATACATGAAAAGACATTGAAGAACTGTTAAAAACCATCCCAACTTCTCAGGAAACAAAGGAATTCAACCATAGAAAAACAGAAGAAAAACCCAAGAGGGGATAAAAATGCTGAAACAAAATTTGGCAGAAAACGTCTCCTTCTAAGGAATGCATAAAATCCTACAAAGAGATGGTTATTTTGAAGTACCTTTTTTGGGTGGCATCCTGAAGGTATCCTGTCAGATTGTCTCCAACTGGGAATTGCAAGTGGAAGGGGCAAAACTTGCAGGTTTGATCTAGTACCTCCACACACTGCCTACTGCCTGCCACACAGTCTCCCTGGTGCCATTTCACAGTCTGAAACATAAGAAGGTACTAATTTCCTCACTATTAAATTTTCATGGCTGTTTAGTTTACCATTTAAGGATGAAGCAATCAGGTCAAAGGATCCCATTTGTACCTTACACTCAAAATAAAATTGGTGTGATCCTGTATGCCATATTCAGTCTAAATCTGCTTTCTTTCCATTTTGTCTGGACTTTCCCTGTCTTCCTTATAAAGTCCTACACGCTAGGGCTTTGTCCTAATTACATATAGCGAGGGCAGTGTCAGTTCACTTAGAAAGGTGAGAAATACTAGCCACTAGGATTACTTGGTAAATTAAATGAGTAAGTAACAAAGCTACGCCCACACCTGAACTCCAGGTCAAGGCTGCACAGCTAAGAGCTTTCAACTTAGTATTTATCTTGAACGTGTAGGGTATGACTTGACCCACTGTACCGTCTTTTCAACTTTTGTGAAGTCAAAACCTCCTCTAAGAGAGAATGGTTATTTTGTGGGGTGAAGAAACCTTGGATGTTTAGCATTTTGCTCTCTGTATTAAAAAATTGTCATGAAAAAAAAAAGACAACTACATTTTAGAATGATAAAAAAAGTTTCCATCATTGAAAATGAAGAAAGAAAAAAGTGCTGCAGTGTAATTTTCAATAGAAGCCAGTTTTCGAGCCTGAGGACTCTGGCATTCTCTGGTTACGTTGGTGATAGCAGGCCTGGCACACTGACCTTGGCAGAAGGAATTGATGGTTTGAAATGGATCCTGTTGGCACACGTATACCAGAGCTGCCCTTGGCTTTGCAAATCGATTTCTGCTCACACATGATGCTTTTGGAATTTAAAGGCTCATGTGTAGACTTTAGCCTATGCAAGTTCCAAATGACAGCTTCAAATCAACTTCAGTTTTATAAATAGCATCTAGATCTTTCCTTTGTGGGCACTGATCCTAACTGGGATTATTACACAGCTATCAAAGTACTTATATGCAGAGACATCCAGGGTACTTTGATAAAGCGTGAGGTTCTATTGCAGATTAATGTCCAATTTGACCTGACCTACATTAACAAAAACATAAATATAAAATTACTTTAAAAATGAAAGTATAATAAGTCAACAAAAGATACTTTATGGCTTTGCACCTACAAAATTACAATAATGAAAAAATATAGTAACAATAGTGGGAAAAATCATGAAGATCAGTAAACCACATTAAGATAAAAATCTCTCAGTCAAAATGTTTTAAAGCCCAATAAAGTAGAAGCTGCCACTTGCAGCTCACTGCAGGCCACAAGTAATAGTATAAAGTCTTTCAGTAGAGAAGGATGAGCCCTGCAACAAGAGAACACTAAATAAGGCTTTTAGAAGACATACTTCCTAGGTAAGGGCTTAATGTGACCCGAAGCCCCATAAGGATCAAAATCCTAGGTAACTTTATAGAGAGAGAGATTGCAGCCAGTACACACATGAAAAGAGCCCAAACTACTAAGCCAGACACTGGTGGCACATGCCTTTAATCCCAGCACTTGGGAGGCAGAGGCAGGCGGATTTCTGAGTTCGAGGCCAGCCTGGTGTACAGAGTGAGTTCCAGGACAGCCAGGGCTACACAGAGAAACCCTGTCTCAAAAAAAAAAAAAAAAAAAAAAAAAAGAAAGAAAGAAAGGAAGGAAGGAAGGAAGACTAATAAGGGGAGGCATTAGTTCTTACCTATTTGACTGGTAAAATCAATGTTTGGTGATGCTAAAAATTAAGGAACGGCAATAAATAGGATCTCATATATTCTGCCTGGGGAATATGAATGAGTTCAACTACTTTGGAAACAGCTAGCAACATCCTATTAAGCTGGACATTCACTGTACCATGAAGACTATACCCCAAAAGCTTTCCCACAATGTCAAGAGAAGCTGTTATTCACAATGTGGAATAACAAAGGGGTAACAAAAACATTGATACAGGACCTGGTATCTATAAACTAACCATTTAAGAATATTAAACAGGGTTGGAGAGATGGCTCAGCAGTTAAGAACACTGACTGCTCTTCCAGAGGCCCTGATTTCAATTCCCAGCAACTTCTTGGTGGCCCAGAACCATCTATAATGGAATCTTATTTCTTCTTTTGGTATGCATGAAAACAGAGCACCCATATATGTGAAATAAATCTTTAAAAAATATATTAAACAAAGCAGAATGTTACCCAACAGTAAAAATGAACAAACTGAGAAGCTAATTTGTTGGGTCCTCCTGGTCTGTCAGTGCAGGAACCATGACCAGGGGAGTGAGGATGATTATAAGAAAGGCAGAAAGAAGATGCAAGAGACAGATATAAGAGAGCTGTTGGTCAATACCATGACAGCAACGAGTGTATTTTTTCAGTGTTTTATAAAGGCAAACAACAGAAAGCATGGCCAATTCCAGGAAGTTAAATGATGACCACAAATGCTTGCATGATCAGTTTATGGTATACAGTATCATGTTTGACTAAGGCCATTTCCTTCAGGCGTGGACAGTCTCTCAAGAATATATATGTAAAGCAAGGAACTTGGCAGGATATAACATACATCTTAATTAAAAACAAAGACAGGGGCTGGCGAGATGGCTCAGCAGGTAAGAGCACTGACTGCTCTTCCGAAGGTCCTGAGTTCGGATTCCAGCAACCACATGGTGGCTCACAACCACCCGTAATGAGATCTGATGCCCTCTTGTGGTGCGTCTGAAGACAGCTACAGTGAATTACACTGGAGTGAGCGGGGCCAGCAGAGGTCCTGAGTTCAATTCCCAGCAGCCACACACATGATGGCAAGAACCAGACAAAGTTAATGCTGGATGTGCTCCCCACATGTCCTCCTTTTTTATCCATGCAAACCAAAGCTGTTTCAGCTATTGGTTCAGTCTTAGGTGTCCCTTCAAGAAGTGTAGACCTTACCGTCATTGGTAGATGATTTCTAGCATTCATGCCCTGTCTTAGGTTGATCCACTTCTGAGAAAATCTTACCCTCTTTGTGTGTGTGTGTGTGTGTGTGTGTGTGTGTGTGTGTGTGTGTTTGTCTTTTTCTTTAAGAGCCTTGTGTCTTATCAGTCATGGAGCAGAATGTGCCTATCTTAGGTTGCCATCTGAAAACACAGCTCTTACCTATCATTGACCTGCAAATAATCTTGTATTCATGGCCTATTTTAGGTTGATAGGGTTTTCAAGATGATGTTACCTGTCATTGACTACCAGCTTGTGCTGGGGAAGACACTGGACCTTGAATTCATATAACACTGCTTTGACTCTGATGATTCCTCTCAAAAGAACGGGTAACAGACATGCCATGAAAAAGATCATAAAGCCAAATCCTGCTATGCCCAGTAAGAGAGATGTAAACAAGTACCATAAGGGAAAAGCAGCCTGTAGCCTTTTCAGAATATCATTTGCAATGCTAGCACTATCAAAAGATAAAAGTTTTGCTTTTCTTAAAAATACAACCTCCTTATGCAGGGCTAATAAATGTAAAGAAATATTAGTATTATGTTTTATATCTTTAAGGTGCCTTTTTACTCTGGTCTAATTATGCTGACTCATTACATATTTTTTGAGTTGTACAAATTCATATCCATGACATTCCAAATGGCTTCTGATTTTCATTCCTTGCACCTCATCTCTTGTGATCTGCAATATATCAATTCTTTGTTCTAGCCAATTATCCAAATCCATTTGTATGCTCAGGGCATTGGTTACATTTTAAGCAAGATAATTAACAAAACTAGCTGTTTGTACTACTCGTGCTAAAACTAATGCAGAAGTAGTAGCACTGGTTATAAGAGTTTTGAGAGCAAAAACACCAACAATGGTCAGCCCAACCACACACTTGCTCCTTGCCAGAGAATGACCTAATTCTTCCAATATTTATAAGCCTTATTCAGAATATCAGGGTTCGGATACATTTACAAGAATCATAATAGAAGCTGGTTGATGTACTACCATTACAGATTGACCATTATACATGCAGAGACACAACTGGACAAAAGACAATTAAAACAAGAAACATTGAACTCATTATCAGAATTGATAACAAAGGTAACATTCCCAATTAGTAAAAGATTAGATGGGCTAACACAGGATGTTACATAATTACCTTAACTCCAGAACCTGTTCCATTTTCTCCAGAGCAAACATAACATCATACAAAGCAGCTGCCAGTTTCCACATATGTCTCTGAAAATGTGCAGAACCAGCCCTCCAAAGGCCCACAGTCATTTCCTTTTATCCAATATTGGATTGATTTACAGATGAGTCCATGATTGAATTGGGATAACTGGTCATATTAAAGGAAATACAAGGGTCATTATAACAACTGCTCCATATTGATTGATTTTTTTTCAAAGACAGGTTCCAAAGTCTCTGTGTTCTCTGTTCCACAAGGTCTAAAAGCCTGAGGCAAGACACTTGTCAAACTTGTCCAGTCTGAGATATAGGCATTCCCATCTTAATACTTAATGCTTAAAGCTATAACATACTACAGTCTTAGAGACATTCTTCTTCCAAGTCTAAGGGTCCACAGAAACATATCCAGCATTGGCACTATTTCTAATAAAACAAATAGGAAACCCTGACTCACAGCAGTGTAATTCACTAATATGAAATAATTTTTATACTCTCAGACCAAGGGAATCCTAACAGTTGAGTATTACTAGAAGTCACAAGTACTTCTGGCCGTAACGATACAGAAGGATGTAGCAAAAGTGAGTCAGGAACATATGCTCAATACAGCTTCACTGTCACCATCCCAGGGTACTCAGCAAGATCATAGTCCGCATCATTCTTTGTCCATCAGCATGTCTCACCAATTGCTCTGTCAGTCACCTGTGAAATAAACACAAATATACCCTCTTACCCATATTAATAGTGGATTGGGTTCATCCCATATTGCCAGTAAAAGAATCCTTCCATTTCACCTGGGCATAAGTATTCTGAGCTGTAGAATACCATAGACACTCATACCCAGAGTGTCTGTTGTCATCTCAATGTCAAAAAGTTCAAAATAAAATTTTGTGGTGAAGGAGCATACAATTCCCCCGTTTTTTTGTAACTGATTTTTTAAAAAAGATTTATTTATTTAATGTATATGAGTACATTGTTGCTGAACAGATGGTTGTGAGCCACCATGTGGTTGCTGGGATTTGAACTTGGGACCTTTGGAAGAGCAGACAGTGCTCTTAACCTCTGAGCCATCTCTCCAGACCTGTAACTGATTTTTTAAGAGTTCCATGAACTCATTCCATAATTCTTTGCCCTTAAGGACATGCAAAATTATGTATATTATATGGATTATAACATATTTTATAGATTTAACTCATATTTAATTTATACTTTTACATATATAGTTAATATATAACAAATAAGGCTGGAGAGATGGCTCAGTGGTTAAGAGTACTAACTACTCTTCCAAAGGTCCTGAGTTCAAATCCCAGGAACCACATGGTAGATCACAACCATCTATAATGAGATCTTACACTCTCTTCTGGTACATCTGAAGACAGCTACAGTATACTTATATATAATAATAAATAAATCTTTAAAAAAATATATATAAAACAAATAAAATTTTCATTTAAAGTATAAAATGAACATTTAATGTATATGATTTTATTTAGTATACATAATATATAAATATATAAAAATCATATTCAGTGTGTATAATTTATATTTAACTTATATAATTTATATTTAATGCATATTTTATATTTAGTATGGATAATTTATATATACATATGCATGTACAAACATGTGTGTGGTTATATATATGTCTCAGTGTATATAATTTCTAACTTGTGTGATATATATTAGTTTACATAATTTATTTTGGGGGCTACCTGCTGGATTGAATCAGAACAGGCAAGTATACTTATCTGGAATCCATTTGATCTGTGACAGCCGGGTCAAAGTCATAGGACTCTTGATTCCCAGGAGTTTATGTGAACTTTAGTTTACAAAAGGATATATATTTAATATTTACCAATGTATTGAAATCCATATTTTAGAAATATAGTTAATAGGTGTCTGTTGGACAACAGGAGTAGACTCATGCCTCTGAGATCTAGGAAAAGCTATGAGTTTAAGTGAAAAGGCACAGAACATTCTTCCTCAATCCAGAGGGCTAGATTGAAATGATTTTAGCATGATGAGAAGCATCTTTAAGTTTATATTCAGAAAACAACCAAAAGGAAATTAAAATATTGAGTTTATGACTGGATTATAAACTGCCAATGTTCCATTAGCTTATCATAACTCTATTGATCAATGTTCAAATTCTAAACTTTGAAATAACAATAGCATGTGGGGGGAATATAAAACATTTCCCTTTTCCCCCCTTAAATAATTCTTACATCTCTACAACTTGCATTTATATACCTTTTTAGAACCTCCAACATTTACAACTTGCATTTACTAACTTTAAACATCATTAGCATTAACCAGCTTTAAATATCTTTACTTGAACTTAGCAACTTAAAACATTCATCTGAAATATGTTTTATTTCTAAATTATCATCATCCTAGTTCTTTTATATTCTTTGACCTTCATCACTTGCTTTAGTCAATCTCAAATATTTTCCATAAACATTTTTTCTTAGACCTTGATCTGCTGGATTGAACCATAACTCATCTTTGCCAGAGCCTCATGCTGTCCATAGCAAACACATTGCTGCTTCCTCTGCTGCCCAAGAAGGGAGGAGCAGGAGTGACCTGTACCACGACCAGCTCTTGGACTGCTTAGTTTTACTTTCCTTCTCTGAAACCTAATTCTCTCTCCTATTCCCAATCAAGGACCAAAGACTAAAGGTACCTACAGGTACTTTACCTGTTCCATACACATCATAATAATCTTGAAGTCTTTCCCCAACCTTCTTCCAGGTTATGTGCCAAGTACTGTGTGGCAGACATTTTGTGGAGAAGCACAACACATGTTTATTCACTCATGAAAAGAAATCCATGGCGGACCCAAATAATAATTACACTAATGTTTAGCATGATGAGACTATGAGGCTTTATTGGCATTTCTAACAGGAGGATGGGCCATGGATAACTTACAAGAACTAAGGATAATTCAAAATGATCAGCTGAATCACCAGAAATCCCACCCCAACATTGGTGATTGCCCACAAAAGCTATAACCAAGGGCTCTCTACACAGCTAGAGGGGAGTTCCATAGTCCAAATATCCTTTCTCTGCAGCTCTGCCAGCCAGTCTTTGCCTCAAGCACTTGTTTATCATCCCTTCTTTTGCTGAGGAAGGACCCTCAATAATTTTTCAAGTTTCTGTTCTCCCAGACATGTAACCTTGTGTTCACCAGAGGCTCACAAACATCCCCTTCCCTCCTGGAGAGATGCTGCAATTTGGGTGGGATAAAATTCAGAGGAATACACCATACATCACTTTCCTCCCAGAGGACAAGTGTGTCAGCATTCCATCATTGCTTGGTAGCAGGGAAAGTTAACTTTGGCTCACAGTGTTTGAGGTTTTGTTTCAGATTCATCATCTAGACTGTCTAGGACCCCCACAGCATCCCATTCATGCCCTAGTAACATAGTTGAGTTGAATAGGCAGCCATTTGTATGACTTCACATGTAAAAGTTACTGCTGATAGGTCTTCACCTCACTTTTGATACGTAGAAGCAAAATGTGGTTGAGTAATCAGAAACCATTCAAAGCAAAAGAATGTGGAACTTCAGATGGTGTCCCTTTTATAGAAGGAACAGGCAGCCATTTCTATTAAAATTCACATTCATGGCAGCCATTCATTATGAGAATGCGAAGCAAACACAACAAAGCAGAGGACACTGTGATGAGTAGCTGAGAACAAGAGTAACTGAGTATGATGGTATTAACAGTGTAGAGGGAATGCTGGGCCTCCCACAAAGGCTTTAAGAGTCTCAGAAAAGACCTAGACATTGCATTTCACAGGCTACCTCCCAGGAATGTATTAGTTCTCTCATTTCTGTGACCAAATTCATGGCAAGAAGCAACTCAAGGGAGATAGCTTATTTTGGCTTAGGATTTCAGAGACTGGGGAAGGCATTGTCACAGGAGGAATAGTGTCTTGAGAGATGCGTCTGATGCATTCATTGGTTATATGGATTTAGCAGACCACCATTCCTCCTCGTGACCCAGTTCTTGTCCCCTGCTAGGTTATACCTCCCAAAAATTTCCTTACTTCCCAAAACAGCACTGTTTGCTAACTGCCAAGCTTTCAAGCACATGAGAGGTTGTGAGAACTTTCACGTTCAAACTGTAAGGACATTTGGACTGTCATGATAATGAAAGCAGTAGTAACAACAAAGGCAGACTCAGAACGCTTCCTGTTTCACATGGGTTATTAGAAGTACTGGTTACAAGATGGTGATCTCATAGCTGCTGCAATGTCCTTTTCACTCTGGCACTAAAATTCCACAGGAACTTTCCCTTTGACAGAAAGCATCTCTAGGCCTTTAATCCCAGTACTTGGGAGGCAGAATCAGGGAGATTTCTGAGTTTGAGGCCAGCTTGATCTACAGAGTGAGTTCCAGGATAGCCAGGGCTATCCAGAGAAACCCTGTCTCAAAAAAATAAAACAAAACAAAAAGCATCTCTAATACTCAATGCATCCAATCCCTTTTCTTAAGCTGGTATTTATGGGCATTAAAAGGATAAGAGTTCCTCCATGACACTGATGTTATAACAAAATATCGTGCTGCTCAAGACACTCTAGGCTATATTTTGTCTGATAGGTGACATAGCAGAGTGATGATTAATAATAGGTGAACTGTTAAGTACACGGAAAGACTGGATGGAAGTGTGAGAGCAAGTATATAGATATGTTCAAAGTACATGCCACAATGAAATCCTTTATTCTGTACAGTTATTAAGTACTAACAGAAGTTTGTAAATAAGGAAAATAAACAAGTAAAAAAGTCAAAGAAAAAAATGAATATTTAACAAAATAGAGTTAGTAATACAAAAGTTGAAATGAAGGGACTGAGTAAACTAAAATCCAAACTAATAACTAAAAAAGGAAACTAAAACCCACAAACCAAAACCAACCAATCTGGAAACAAACTTACTATGTGCCTGTCCAAGCAGATTACTGATATCCAATTCCAAATGATCAATAACATATAAGTCATTCAGAGCCAAAGTCTAACCCAACTGCTTCACCACAGCCAACACCTGCTCTGCAGGAGAAGTTCTAGCTCCAGCCCCAGCCAGTGCCTTATATGTCAGATGTCTTATCATTCTTCACAATGGTTCTTTGTAATGTCACAGCAAGGAAGAAATCAATCCAGCCCAGCATAAGCCAAAGCTATCTTCTCACTTTCTGTCCCCAAGAACTCTACTTGTCACTGTTACCATGGCTGTTACCAAATCCCTGCAGGAAGCAGCTTAAGGGAGATGGACTTCATTTCTTCTGAGGATTTCAGAAGACAGGAAAGAACATGGTTGGATAGGCTGTTGACTTAGGCAACAGGGGAGTGATGGAACCAGTTAAACTGCACTGACAACCCCCCATGACTCCCAGGGACCCAATATCTCCACCTCAACTCTAAAGCCAAGGGTTCTGCAACTTGTTCAAACAATGCTGCTACCAAAGAAACAAAACACTTAAGATAATTTGAGGCATTCAACAGCAATCCAAACAAGTTTTACCATTTATAAATAGTGAATGCATTAGTAACAAAGATAATGAGAGCCTCAGGAAGTTTTGTATTTGCCTGAGTTATGGACGCTGACCTTTGCTAGGTAGGAAGTGGACATAGGGTTCATCAATGGTCTTATGACTTAGGCTCTAAAATTAATAACATTGTTTTTTTATAGACTTCATAATCTCTATATTCAACCTATTTATTTCCTTTCACTTTAAATGCAGACTGATGGGTTGAAACAGTAGTTGGTAGCCCTTAACTGATACTGCTGGTGTGAAAAAAAAAAAAAATGCCCCATTTCCAAGACACTCTTGGGCATATGATTGGCCTGAGATATCTATTGGCTCAAGAGAAAGACACCATTACAACTCCCCACTAAGACCTCCTTTTAGAAACCTAGGATTCTTAAAGAGTGGGTTGATATATGCAAAATGTCAGTTCAAAGTCTTATAGACTCAAAAATGTGTCCTTCCTATAACACCAAGGCACCAGGATTTGTAGTGTAGAATAAATCTTGCTTTCTCTAACATGGCTCTCTCCTGTTGTCTGTACATGGCCAAGAAAAGGATGGACTACAATTCTCTGAGCTTTATTTTAAATGCAACAGCTTCCATCTGTGGACCCCAAAGGCCTGTCACTTTCTGAAAGCCCTATTTCATAGTACTGCTGCTAAGGTTGACATTTTAACATGGAATTGGAGAGGTACATATTCATACCTAAAACCCACGAGCTAGAGCTGGCTTCCCCTAGATATGCAGTGAATGAGAGGAGTTCTTCAAGTTCAGCTAAGAAGCAGTAACAACTCAAAGCACAGGTCTCTGGCAAAAAATGAGTACATGTTAATTGTAAAAGTGAATGCCTTTGGAAGGTGGGGGCAGGTGGAGGTCAAGGGCATCTTTAGTTATATAAAATAAAGTAATAGATGAAAAAGTGAGTACTCTTTATTTTCTACATGACTTACAATGTCTAATATATGAAGGGATAATACTCATTAGTTTGGGACCACAGTACACATATAAATAAGTGTGAGAACAGCAACCGAAGGGGCTGGGTTAGAGCTGTGTCTTCCATGTTTTTTAAAGCCACATTGCCTTCGTTAGGGTTACTATTGTTGTGATAAAACACCATGACCAAAGAAACTTGTAACGGAAAGGTTTATTCAGCTTATGCTTCTACATCCCATAATTCTGTGTGAAAGGAAGTTAGTTCAGGAACTCAAGCAAAGCAAGGACCTGGAGCAGAAGTTGATACAGAGGCATGGAGGGAAGCTCCTTTGGGCTTCCTCCTTGTGGTTTGCTCAGGCTTCTTTCTTATAGAACCCAAGGCCATCTAAAGATTTTCAAGGGATATCTTTAGAACAGTGTGCACCGATCTGTCATAGAGGGATCTCTGAGACTCTAGTTTATGTCAAGTTGACATAAAACTAGCCGGTACACACACTATTGTGCCACCCATCACATGAGCATATGAAATTGAATCCCCACAGGGACCAGCAAGAACCATGCATACAACATATATTAAGCAAACTGGATGGAAAGTTCACAAGAGATCCAGAGGAGCTTTCTCTATCCTATAAGGCTCAAATAAGAACATAATACAAACATCTCTTCACCTCACCACATTTAAAGCTAACCTGAATCTTTACCCCAAGCAAAATGAGTAACTTGAGTCTGGGATATATGAATAAGGAGACATCTAAATCAAATCTGAGGGAGGGAACACACTCAGTTGAGCAGATATATTCACAGAGTGAGTAAAACATCTGGAACAACCACACAGAGACTCGTATGTACAGCTGGAGGTATCAGATCCCTCTATAACGGATTGATGCACACTGTTCTAAGAGAGGATCCCACTTCCCGCAAATCAACCCAGTTGCAGAAGATCTCCATCAAAAGTAAGAGTGGCATGTGTTATGAAGATGCCTACTGGCTCATAGGCATAGTCTCTGGGACTCTGATAGGCATAGCTTGGGTCTCTGATCCACCCTCTTCTGGACTTCCCTTCTTCCAAGCTTTGTATCAATTCTTAAAATGTTCATTACTGTCCCTGGAGACACCAGAAATTTTCCCACATTCAAACATCGTGACGAAGTGCACCATACAGGTCTCACCTTACTTAGGGAAGGTGTGCCCCTCCCTGGAGGAAACAGTCATTGCCTATGCTCCAGTAGTAGTAGTGTTTGAACAAAGATAAGAGGTGGGGAATTCTAGCAGATCTGATAGGGGTTCAACAATTCAGGCGCTTCCATCTGCCCCTATAGGATTACAGAAGACATAAGTTCAAAAACTCTGTTCTGAAAAATTTTAAAGGGTTGATTGAAACAACTTTAGCAGCAGCTATAAACTACAAAGCTCCTTAGTAGAGGAAGCAACTGACTGCAGTAGAAAAGAAAATGCATTCTCATTCTATGCCCCATTACACAATCAGCTTCTGGCAAAAGACCAAATGTGTATCCTGGCATGACTTGAGACAAACACAATGCAGAGATGTAGAATATGTTTTCCATTTACAAAGATGCCACAGTTAACTACATAAGCCACCCTCAAGAGGACATTTCTACAGAGCTAATATATACAGTGTTCCCAAGATAGATGGAGTGAGTTTATGGCTTTTAAGCTATCATAAGAGAGCTGGGTTTGTGACATCCTAGGCACAGACAATGGTCATGGCAGAAGTGGCCATGAAATGGCTATGATTTATGTATTCAGGTTGTTTATCTGAATCAAAAGGAGAAGCCATAGGAAACCTCTGGAAGAACATTCCAGGAATGGTTAACTAAGGAGAAAATAACTTGCCAAGAAAGTGGGTGGATCATCCAACTGTGGCCTAATACAAAGAAGTCCAAGGAAAAGGTGAATGTGTGTGAGTGTACACACACTCACACACATACACACATATACATATACATACACACACAAATTATGTGTACATATGTGTGTATGTGTATATGTATTCCAACTTTTCTTGACATCAGAAACCCCAGATTCTTCCGTCTTCTGAACTAGAAGAAAGTTAAGAGAATATGCAGGAATTCTCTACATCTTCAGCATTGCAGGGACTGGTAATGAATCTAGCCTGATGAACTCAGCAGCTATAGAGATTTGAGTCTCTCCTTTGGGGAACTGAGCATTGCTGAGTTACCTAGCTCATATCATGTAAGCTGACCCAATAAACCCTCTTTATAATACACAGTTATTCTATTGGTTCTGTCTTTTAGAGAACAGTGGACTTACCAGACAAAGAACTACGTGATGACACAGAGACTTGATTGTGTGCACACTGACTGCTCTCCTCTGGTAGACCAAATTTCTCTAGGCTCTTCTTTGAAAACATGACAGCAGGTGTCAAGAGACAGCTTGTAGCAGATGACTGCCAAAAAGCAGATCAGATATGAAGAGCAGAATTCCCATCCTTACTCAGTATATATAAGTTACTTGATTATGAAAATACCCAGCAGGCCAAAGGGAGACCATACATGTTGCTAGAACAGGGCAAAACTACTCGTACTTGTTCCTAGGCTGTTCTTCCTATTAACAGTTAGCCCTGAGGTCTCTGAGAGGTGGCTCTTACAGCCTTCCATGACAGCTCAGAACAGGCTCACGTGTACCTCTACCTATTCTTTGTTGTGTCTTTTTATTTTCCTGCATCTAGTGCCAATACCTAATTCTTTTACCATAGTTTGGAAATTTGTTTTCCCCCTCAATTTTTTACATGAAGCAACCATACATACTGTGTTGGTTTGAATATGCTTAGCCCAGGGTGTGGCACTATTAGGAGGTGTGGCCTTGTTGGAGGAAATGTGGCACTATAGGGATGTGCTTAGAGAGCTTCCTCCTGAGGACATCATCAGTCTATTCCTGGTTTACCTTCAGATTAAAATGTAGAACTCTGAGCTATTCCAGTGCCATGCCTGCTCGGACACTACTGTGCCTCCTGCCGTTATGATAATGGACAGAAACTCAGAACTAGTAAGCCAGCCCCAATACAATGTTGTCTTTTATAAGAGTTACCTCGGTCATGGTGTCTCTTTACAGCAATGGAAAGTGTTATCTAAGACACGTACCCTCTGATTAGAGTTTTTAATCCTCTCCCTTGTTTTTCGTTGATGTGTGTGTGTGTGTGTGTGTGTGTGTGTGTGTGTGTGTGTGT
>JADRCD010168901.1:0-27978 GCA_019843815.1 Montemys delectorum | reverse complement strand
AAAAAAAAAAAAAAGAAAGAAGACCAAAGTATGGATACTTTAGTCCTTCTTAGAAGAGGGAACAAAATTCCCATGGGAGAAGATACAGAGTCAAAGTGTGGAGCAGAGACTGAAGGAAAGACCATCCAGAGACTACCCCACCTGGGGATTCATCCCATATATAGTCACCAAACCAAGACACTATTGTGGATGCAGCAAGTGCTTGCTGACAGGAGCCTGATATAGCTGTCTCCTGAGAGGCTCTGCCAGAGTCTGACAAATACAGAGGCAGATGCTCATAGCCAACCATTGGATTGAGCACAGGGTCCCCCAATGGAGAAGTTAAAGGAAGGACTGAAGCAGCTGAAGGGGTTTGCAATCTCCTAGGAAGAACAATATCAACCAACCAGACCCCAAGAGCTTCCAGGGACTAAACCACCAACTAAAGAGTACACATCGAGGAACCCATGGCACCACCTGCATATGTAGCAGAGGATGGCCTTGTTGGGCATCAATGAGAGGAGAGGCCCTTGTAGGGGAATGCCAGGGCAGGGGGCAGGAGTGGGTGGGTGGGGGAACACTCTCATAGAAGCAGGGGGAGGAGGGATGGGACAGGATTTTGGGAGGGGGGCAGGAAAGGGAATAACATTTGAAACGTAAATGAAGAAAATATCCAAGAAAAAAATCTTACATAATGTAAGTAGCCCTAATATTTTCATATTTATCAAAAAGGCTGAACAGAATACTGAAAGTGATACTTCAATTTGAGGAAAGGAATATAAGTAAAGCCCAGAGACCCTAGAAGAAAACACAGCCATAATTAATGGAGCACTAAGAATGACTAAGAATACAAACAGAAGAAAAACAACAGAATGCTTGCAATCAACACACAGCTTTTAACAGTAGCTTTAGCTGTTAGCAGCCTCATCTCTCTAATCAAAACACATAAGAAAGCTGAATGGATTAAGAAACAAAGTCCTTTTTGTTTTGGGAAAATTATATACTTTTAATAAGTACCTGATTAGCCACTTAAAGGAAATGTTTTTGACTCATAGAATATAAATAGCTTTTACTTGTTTATTACATATTATACTGAGATCACATGGTTCTTTGTCTTATGAAATGACTAAATCTCATCTATTATCTGAAAGAAATCTATCTTATCTGTAAAGGTACGTACCACCTTAAAGTGAAAGGATGGGGGAAAAGGGGGGCTAAGAAAGAAGGAGAGGAAGGAAGAGAGAGAGAGAGACAGAGACAGAGAGACAGAGACAGAGACAGAGACACAGAGAGAGACAGAGAGCAGGAGGGGGGACCAGAAAGTAAGCAGGTGTCAAGGTGTCATATATATGATATATTGACAAAATATATCTGAACAGTAGATGAATTAATCAAGGAAAAATATTACAATACAATACTAATATGCGAAAACTCTGTCACACTTAAGTTTATAAGAAGCAAACTAATGGAATTAAAAACACAGATAAACACAAATACATTACCCCATTTTCTTAGGTAGTCTGAAAAAAAAGTCAGAGAAACCTAAAAATTAAAGACATTTTTCATCAAGCAGACCTCAAGATAGCCATAGAATATTCCAACCAAATACCGAAGAATATACATTCTACTCAACAGCACATAGAAGTTTCTCTAAAATGACCATGCACTGGGACTCAAAACAACCCTTATGAACACAGGAAATTTAAATTAAAATTTTCTAGCTATAACTTCATTATCTTTCCCGATTCTAAGCTATTCCAGGGCAAGAATACTGTTTCTAACATTTTTCTGGATCTCTCACATACTACCTTCCAGTTGAATGGTCAGTATTCTCTTAATGGATTAAAGAGTTTTATTTCTCTTATTTTCTTTTTGGGCAATTAGCTTTCTTTCTTCTATAGAGTGAAGACAGTAACTAATGAAAATAGTACTTAGTTAGCTGAAAAAAAAAAAGGTTCACACTTGGACTTCTAGAATCACCTAACTCCAGCAATTTGGGATATATAAATAAAATCCAAGATGGCGATCTCGTCAATATCCATACTTTTCATGACATGGTGCCAGCAAAAATCTAGGGCAGTTGGAAAAGAAATTTAGAAGAAAGTAGTAATAGTAAAGGGCTGCTTGACTACTCAATCCTATTGCTTGAGCTCTTAACTTTCTCTATGACTTTCTGTCTGTAATGAGTTTCTAGCATCCATTTATTATTAAGCATCCCACAAACAGATTTCTCTGCAGTTAGCTTTCTGCTGCCATACTCAAAACCTGAACATCCACATAACCTGGTTTCTTGTATCTTCATTTCAGAAGAGAACAACAAAACCTAACCATGAAGAGATTCATCCTTACTAAATTATATTTTGACATGATTTTTAAATATCAGTCACTGTGTTTACACACTTCATTTGAATTTTGTTAGGATTATTTCTTTCTCCAATCTTAAGCAAACTAAGAGAGAACCACTCTCCAAATTCACCTATGAATCATTAGTTAATTATTTGTTGAGTTTGACGTATGATCCATGACCAGTCCTTGTTCTGGGAGATAAATGCAAGCACAGTCAGTTTGTGCTCAATTTCTAAAGGACTTCTGAAAATGCTATAATAATAATAATAATAATAGCATCAATAATAATAAATAATAATAATAATGATAATAATGTAGTAGTAATAACAGCAACAAAACTTGGATATGCAGAAGCACTGATCCTGAAGATCTATAACACGTTGTGATGACTTGTCTATGCTCAACCCAGGAAGTGGCACTATTAGAAGGTGTGGCTTTATTGGGGTAGGTGTGTCACTGTGGGCATGGGTTTTAGTATCCTAGTCCTAGCTGCCTAAAAGTCAGTATTCTATTAGCAACCTTCAGATGAAGAAGTAGAACTCTCAGCTCGTCCTGCACCATGCCCACCTGGATGCTGTCATGTTCTCATCTTGATAATGGACAAAAGCTCTGAACCTGTAAACCAGCCCCAGTTAAATATTGTCTTTATAAGAGTTGCCTTGGTCATGGTGTCTGTTTATGGCAATAAAACCCTAACCAAAACACACATCATCTGAGATAATTTTATCCATAAAAACAATTAATACTTGGAAGAAGACCAAACATAGAAAACAAACAAACAAAAAACAAGCTACCCCTCTGGGTTATAGATTTGAGATTTACTGAGCATTTCTCAACAAAACAGTGACCAATTTTCAGTAAACAAAGTTAGTGATATTTATTCTTGAATATTCTAAAGTCATTCTTTATGCAGCATTAGTCCACATCTGTACAAGAACTTTCTATCCATTGGCTGAGTCCCAAACTGCCTCTAATAAATGCCAAGTGCTCATACTTAACTCTGAGCATTCCAAACACAGACCCAAAATTTAGGCAAATATAGTACGGCAGCCTTACATACCACAAAAAGTGAACACAGAAATTCCCTCTTATGGATATATGTTTATAAGCCGTAATTTATTTTATAAGAATCCAAGATTCAGACTTCTCAAAATTCCATTAAGCATCAACAAAACCAGGATCAAAAACTGGCTCCAAAAGGAGGCAATTATAGTCATGATTAAAAACATATTTTAAACTCTTTGACAACTTCTAAATTAGCAATTTATTACCAAATTTATTGTGAATATTTGTTTTTTCTTTGGCTAATTTTTATTGTGGATAGAAAAGACACATAATTCTAGAGGTTTTTTTTTTTTTACTACAACCATTCTACATGCATATTTTTGGACAACAAAGCTTAGAAAATTACTTAAATGTACTGTAAAACTGAAACATTATACTCATTCAACAACCCCCAGTTCTCCCTCCAGCCCCTACAAGTCTCATTCCATTCTCTTTTTCTGATTGTTTCACAACAGTTTTAAATTCCTCTTGATTAAGGAATCATGAAGTACTTATTGTTTTGTAATTATTTTTTTCATTTAGCAGGATATCCATAAGATGTCTAGTATGTATCAGAATCTCCTTCTTTTTGAAGCCTGAAATATTTCCAGTATATGTATATTCCATATTTCCATAATCTATTGCTCTGTCCATATACATTTAGGTCATTCCTGCTTCTTGACTATTCAGAATAAGGCTACAAGAAACATAGGTATGTAATGTCTTCAAGATACTGTTAATCAATTCTTTTGGCTTTATGACCAGAATGAGATTACTAGATAATATTTGTGATGATTTTGCTTGTATTTGGGACTCTCTCCCAGGATTTGTTAAAATTTAATGTTAATTATTGAAATTTAAATGGTAGAAACCTAATCCAATTATAATATTTGGAGCTGAGATCTCTGAGAAGTGATTGGGGCTAGTTAAGGTAATTAGCGCATTACCCCAGTGTGACAAATATCTAATAAAACAAGGTAAGGAAGCAATATAGTATTTTGGTGCACAACTAAAGGTCTCAAACAATTGTCACTTGGCTCTGTTGCTTTAGGCACCATGTCCAGTAAGATAGTGTGTTATAATGGAAAGCATGCAGTAGATCAAGCTGCCTGCATTATGTACCAGGAGGCAAAGAATGACCTCGAAAGAAATCAGGATATTTTCCTCTCAAGGGTATTTTCTACAGTAGCCACTACGACTCTGAGGTCCATCCAAATACAAATTTATCAGTGAATTGATCTATGCATTATGTCAGAGTCCTCATGATCCATTCACATCCCAAAAGACCATCACCTGGCAACATGAGCCTCTTGCAGAAATACTCCATTGTTCAAAATCATAATAGTACCTATATGTGATGGGTATTACTGGTTGGCAACTTGACTACATCTGAAATGAGCAACAATCCAGAAATGAAGGGCATGCCTGGAATCCAGATCTTGAGGCTGGACAACACAGGATACTGACCCAGATCTTAATTTGGAGAGTTTTGAGGCAGTGGTCTGGAAAAGCTTAGGACCAGGCAAGGAAGTACACACCTTTAATCCCAGGAGATTGAGGCAAGCAGATCTCTAAATTCAAGGTAAGTCTGAGACAAAACAAATTCCAGAGCCAGACATGGTAGTAAACACCTTTAATCTGAGCCACACCTTCTGCTGGAGGCCTATATAAGGACAACGGAAAAAGGAAGACTCATTCTTCTTCACCGGCTAGCACTTGTCAGCACATCTGTTGGAACCTACTTCTTCAGGATTCTAGCTTATACAGAAGACTAAGTGAAACACCTACCGTCATGGGACTGAGCAACTACTAGGCTTTTGGATTTACCATTCACAGCTGCCCATTGTTGGGTTAGTTGAACTACAGACTATAAGTCATTACAGTAAGTTTCCTTAATATAAAGAGACATTCCAAAATTTCTGTGGCTCTAGAGAACCCTCAGTAATTCAGAACTTGGTTCCAGAGAGGGGAGTTTTCCTACCAGGAACCACAACAATCATTCCACTGAACTGGAAGCTCAGACCTCCCCCTTGTCATTTTGGACTTCTGATGCCTTTAAGTCAACAAGATAAGAACAGAATAACAGTGCTGGGGGGGGGTGATAAATCCAGATTATCATGGGGAAATTCGATTGCTTCTTCACAAAGAAGGTAAGAAAGGTTATGTCTGAAGTGTAGGAGATCCTTTAGGGTGTCCTTAGTAGTGATTAAAGTCAATGAGAAATTACAACAGCCTAATCCAAGCAGGATGACAAAGGGCACAGACCCATCAAGAATGAAGATATGTGTCCCTCCTTCAGGAAAAGAGCCAAGACCTGCTGAGGTGCTTGCCGAGGGGGAAGGAAACACAAAATGGGTGGTAGAGGAAGGTAGTTATAAATACCTGCTCAGGCCATGTGACCAGAAACAAGAATTATAAGTGGTAGCTTCTCTGCTGCTGACGTTGACTACTGTCAATTTTTAATTGTTTTCAGTGACTTTTAGGCCTCCCAAGTTTTCTCATGATCCATTAGCACCCTGTGACAGTCACCTTCCTGTCCCTGGGACAAAATGTTTGATGCGATTAACTTAAAATGAAGAAAAGTCTATTTTAATTAGTAGTTGAAGTGTTTTCCCTTCATTGTAATGTAGCCATGTTGCTTTGAGCCTGTGGCAACATAGCTCATTCAAATAATAAGTGTGTGGTAAATAAGGCTGTTCACCATGACCAGGAATGAGCTGGGGTCCTAATGGTAAACTGAACCCAATGTCCTAGCATTCTTCTACTGGGGGCCACAAGCTCTTCCCAGGACCTATAGCTGGTGAACAAGCAAGCACATGGTTTTTGAGATATATTCAAGATTCAAAGCATAGTATGCTCCAGATGAAAAAAATGTTCCATTCAGAAAATAAAAACCAGTTCCTTGGGAGGCCCGTAAAAGTATAAGTGTTAAGACAGTATGAGTGGTAAGTGTTAAGTATGAATGTTAAGACAGCCATCAGTGTTGTATTTGCCACCTAAATGAAGAGCTCAATGTTGAGTTCCGATCTTTAACCATACCAAACTATATGGACTTGGAGGGAATGCCTTTTGAATGAAATTAATTTCTAAATAATTGATCTTATGTTCAAGCTTGATTATAGAACTGAAAATTGTCCTGGTAATTTATAAAGAGCTTTCCAGAGCTTGTATTGTTAGGTTAGAATCTTTTGGGGTATGGGGAGATTATGTCTAGAGTTTCCTGTTATTTTGTTCTGCTGATGTCATCAGTGTTGCGGTTTTTTAACCTCATTTTTGGCCAACAAACTTTAGTGTCTTTCATGTGCAAGTCTAGAATATGCACTAGTGATAAAAACTAATGATTGAACAATTATATTTTCATCATTATAATTTTTATTGACTTTTACCTTTCCTAGGAATTTTGATTTCAAGATAATTATAAGATCATTTATATCCTTTTAAATATAATTCTGTTTTTAATATATGCTCAGAGATTGGCTAAATTTTTAATTTTTTGAAAATTTATGTATTTTACTTCATGTATATGAGTGTTTTATGTATGTATGTACCGTACTGTGCAACTGTCTCATATCCATGGAGTTGTAGGTGTGTTTATAATCTACTATATAGGTGCTGAAAACTGAAGAAGTCCTTTTAACTGCTGAGCCATCTCTCTTGCTCTAGTTAATTTATGAAGAGGTAGTCATTGCTTCAAGTATGACCTTTTGGAAGACAAATATTTGTAATAATTTCTAAGTACAATATGGGATAACATAAAGCATTGTAACATAACAAACCCAATTGGTATTTAATTTCCAATAATAGAAGCAGTTGATGTATCTTATCATGTAAGCAAATTGAAATTAGAAATAAGGTCAAACAAGAGAGAATGCTAATCTTTCTTAGGAACCTGGATTCAATGTCTAAATAAAGTCGTCACTATACCTGGCACTTTTAGAGACAATTAATTCTGTTACTTTACAATCTGATAGTAATAAATTTATATAACAAAATGAAAGAATAGTCATATTTATATGATGTTACAATTTTGCTGTCTGTGGAACTATCATGCCATCTGTTCATTTCATTGTGATCTTAACGTGACAAGATCGCACTGGGCAAGACCACTGTCTGAACTTTATCTGTGTTAACTTTGCCTTTCCCGTTCATTTCTGGAAAACTTACTAAATCCTCTTGGAATTTCTGCTATTTGAATGTGTCTTGCTCAAATTTTGTGCAGTCTTTTTTGCTTCCCTGGTCAAAATCAAATGTGTGAGAAAACAACACCTAACTTAATATGAACCTACCGGACATTGGCCTCTCATGAATGTGCAACCAGAAGTAGAAAACACCTGTTTGGTTCTGGGTTTATAACACATTAATTCGTGAGGTAAGGGGAAGCAATCTTCAACCATACAATCTGTATACCCCACTGTCTTTCTAAAAATTAAAAGTGCAGTAAATGGGGAAAACACAAACCAAACAAGAATTTGAGAGGGAAACTGGTGGAAGATTTCTAAATCCTCCTGAGCCCAGATGCAATTCTACACTTGAGATCCATGAAGGCTCCCTCAATTAACATTACAAGAATATTTTCTGATTACTTCCCACTGTCTGCTTAACTCTTTGAGTTCAATGCTTCCTTACAAATAAGCACTTATCCCATTCCAAATGGGAAAAAAAAAGAAGAGAAAAAGACAGAAACTGTTTATTTTAAAATGTCATTTTGATGTAAATACTGAATTTACCTTTTATGGAAATCAGTTTATGACCAAAAGAAACTTCATTCAATGTGAAGCCAAAACCAAAGGGTTTTTTTTTTCTTTTTACATTAAAAATAATTGAGAGCGTCATTGACCCATGGCTGTGGGACTCGCTCATCTTTTATCCATCGAAGTTGATCATAATACCACAGGAAAAAGCAATTGATTGCTCAAGTGATTTTAATAGATCAGTATTTGGCTGACTGTTTCAACAAGATAAGATTTTTTTTATCAAATAGTCATTTCATAATTAGGTATTCCCTTTAGCCAAAGGGAAAATGACCAATTGTCAATAACTATTCCAAATGCAAACTCTCCTCTCCTATTTAGAGGTGTCTTGCTTACAGTGACACTCCCCTATGCGAGTGAGAGCCTTCCCTCCACATGAAGATAGAAAGAGCTGTCATGAAGTGAGAGTCAGGTTTTCCTTTCTCCCAGAACATCAACTGTTTTCTTGTTCCCCCAAAAAAATCTCTTTAAAGCAATCATTAATTTTTATACTGGAATCTAAGTAACTTGCCTGTGGGGTATTTCAGTAACTAGACTGGAATTAGCTTTCATAAAACTAAACTTAGTAAAAACACTAAATGACTAATGAGTCACTAGCCAGTTTCATTTGTGTTAGTGCTGAAGTTGTTCACCACCGTAGTCAATCCGTGCTGTCTGCTTTTGCACTCCAACAAAAGTATACCGCTTTCCACTTCACCCAACCAAAACCAGGGTGTGTTCATGATTTGTCTACCAACAGCTAAAATTAGCCAGATCTGCTTCACCTCCTGCCTCTCTCTGCTTTCCTGTTTTCACATTACAGACCTCCTGCCTCCTGCTCTTAAAATTGTGTGAGGATTATAGCAAATACTATTTGAGTGATCTTTTTATAAGTTCTTGGCTTATTTAAGGAAAGTCAATATATAAAACTCGTAAGATGTACTTAGTGATAATAAAGACCTTCTTTGAGTGCAGATGATGAAGCTAACAACCTCCCCTTGATATTTATAAATCATAGTTTGCTTGGCACCTTGGCAATATTCCTTCAATTCCATACACACTTTTAGTAGTTAGGCACTGTGACCACATGGCTTTTTCCTAGCATGTTTCCTGAATAAGGTGCCAATCAAGCGAAAAGAAAATGTTTAATCTATGACACGGTCTATGGCCAGTTCAAGTTGACCTCATCTGTCATTTTCTTAAGCAGGAGCTTTTAAATATAGCCAAAGGGCACAGCACTAAGTTGTGTAAGGCATATGGTGAAAGTATGACGCTACTGCCATTAAGGTGTCATTGTTAATACCACATTGACAAAGTAGCAACATGCTCAAACATGAAAGTCTTGCACTGTTCCTAAGGGAATTGCTTTATTCATCTACTGGGTAAATGTGCAACTTGTTTCTACTATATAGACCTTGAAATGTGAGCTACATATGAAAGGGCCAGCAAAACATGTGGAAGACTGTGCATGGATCAAAACTTCTAATTGCACAATTTGTCATTTGTAATTCTGATTTGTAGATGAATATCAAATACACAATTTAATTGGAATGTCATATATCTGCATGACACTTAGAAAATATGTATTTAAATCTCATATAAAAAGTAATAAAAGAACCATCTATGAATAGATACCCCATCATAATATTGTAATTTAGTCATATAAAATATTCAAGGACTAGAAAAAGTATAACAAAGAAAAATAACTTTCTGGAAACTTTCTTGTTAGGAATAAATTCTAGAAAGTTATTACATCTGTAAGATTGATAAAAATTGCAATGTTATTGTTGAGAATAGTTTTGGCTATCCTGGGTCTTTTGTTATTCCAGATGAATTTGCAGATTGCTTTCTAAGTCTGTGAAGAATTGAGTTGGAATTTTGATGGGGATTGCATTGAATCTGTAGATTGCCTTCGGTAAGATGGCCATTTTTACTATATTAATCCTGCCAATCCATGAGCATGGGAGATCTTTCCATCTTCTGAGATCTTCTTCGAATTCCTTCTTCAGAGACTTGAAGTTCTTGTCAAACAGATCTTTTACTTGCTTAGTTAGAGTTACACCGAGGTATTTTATATTATTTGTAGCTATATAGCTATCTCCTAAGAGATTCTGACAATACCTGACTAATACAGATGTAGAGGCTCACAGCCATTCATTGAACTAAGTACACGGTCCCCAATGAAGGAGTTAGAGAAAGGTTCTATGGAGCTGAAGGGTTTGCAGCCCCTTAGGACGAACAACAATTACTAACTAGTACCCTCAGAGCTCCCAGGGACCCAACCACCAATCAAGGACTATACAGGGTGGGATTGAGTGTACTGGCAGCAGGTATGTGGTGGAAGATTGCAAATTCGATCATCGATAGGAGTGAGGGACCTCGGCCTTGTGAGGGTTTTGTGCCCCAGTGTGGGGGAATGCCAGGGCCAATGGGTGGGAGAGGGTGGGGGGACAGGCATTGGGAGGGGGGAGGCAGAAGGGGTTTGTTCTTGTGTTTGTTTGTTTGTTTGTTTGTTTGTTTTGGAGGGGAAAATGGGAGAGGGAAAGTGTACATGTGAATGAAGAAAATACCTAATTAAAAAAAAAAATTGCAATGTTATGGTTTATAGTATGGAGAATTAAACAGAAATTTAGAATTTCATCCTAAATCCATTTCCTAACAAATATTTTCTTCATCCCTCACAGAAACAGTGACATCCCTAAAGTAACAGTAACTTTTAGAATTTCTCTTAATTATTTATCATCTTATTTCTAATACCAGTTGCAACTTCAAAAAGTAAAGAAGAAATAACAAAGAAAGGAAGCTGGAATGGTAGAGGGAAGGGTCAGGAAAATGGGAGAGGCAAGTATTTAATAGAAAATTTCAGTTTCTGTAGTATTCCACTATTTTTTTTTTCTGTTTTTAAATGAACTTTTAATGCAACCAGCTTGAATTTTTTATTCTTTATTCCATCACCCTGAGGCCAAGTAAATACGTCCTGGTCTCCATCTGGTTTTTAACACCCTCTTACAGGTCCTGAATTAGCTTTTAGGCGTGCGGGAGCCCCTAGCTCCATGCCACTGGACTGGAGAGATATGTGCCCCATCAAGCTTATTCTCATGCACAGACATGAAGAGAGGCAGATGTCCATCGATAAAGTGCTTGCAAGTAAACAGGAAGAGTTGAGTTATGATCCCCAGTACCCAAGTAAAAAACTGGAATTGATAGAATAGAATGCACCTGGAATTTATCCTTGTGCTGAAGGAGGGGATAACAAGCAGAGCCCTTGGGCTTGCTCTCTAGTCAAAGTACCATATGAGGAAGCTCCAGGATCAGGGAGAAATCATATCTCAAAAGATAAAGTGAAAAAGTGACTTAGGAAGATTCTGGACATGGAGCTCCGGCCTAAGTGTGTGCATACACACACTAACACATACCAACAATAAAAGAATACCATTGCTCAACATGGTGCTTATCCATTAGAATGATAGTGACTCATAAACAATGAAGGGAATTGCTCCTAGGGGTAAAATGAGAAAGTGAAACATATGTAGTTTTCATAATAAAAAACAGTTTTTTTGTTTCAAAGGTTCTGAATCACCCATTTACTAAATTCAGTGTTGATGTTTACAATTTTGAGACATTTTCAGTAAAAGTGGTCTCCTTTTTGATTTTCTGACACAAATGTTTAGTTAGCACATTATCATATAGCAAAAACTTTGTAACAAAAGATACATTCACTGATACCTCCTATAGTATCATACAAACATCTATTTATAATCAATTCAATAGTCACAAATAATTTTTAGGCACTCAATATAAATATGTCTCTTAAAGATTACACCAGGCCTTGTGAAAATGTGTAGTAAGTTGAGATTTTGTAGTGATTAACATTTTTTAGAAGAGTGCATTACTGGCTTTCTTCCAACCTAGGCTAAGATAGCTAAATTTCATGACAGCGCCCATTAATCTGCAACTTCACCATGATCACATATATATATATATATGTGTGTGTGTGTGTGTGTGTGTGTGTGTGTGTGTGTGTGTTTATGTGTATGTGTGTTTGTGTATGTGTGAGTTTCTGTATGTGTGCTTGTGTGTGTGTATGTGTGTGTTTGTGTATGTATGTATATTTATGTATGCACGCTTGCATGCTATCATACCTAAGATCTCATAATGTCCTGAAACAGATATTCTTGTCATCTCATCTAACATCCAACTCATATTACTAGTATTTCTTTTCTTTCTTGTAACACTATAAACACTTATTAGACTCTAAATAAATGTAATTCGACACATCTAATATATTCTTCCAAAGTTTTTGTTGCATTTTTAAAATTGTTTTGAAATAAAAATATTAAAATATAATTTCATTATTTTCTTCTTTCTCTTTCCTCTTTCTAGCTCTACTCATTTACTTCCCCACTCCTTGCTTTTCTTCAAATTCATGGATTCTGATCTTTCTTAAAAATCCGTGTGCATGTGTGTGTGTGTGCATGTAATATATATATACACATGTGTATATATATTGTGTGTATGAAATCTAAATATGTGTGTATGTATGTATAAATGTATACATGTGTTCATGAGATGCATATGTATATATGTGTATATGAGATATATATGTGCACGTGTGTATGATATCTATGTGTGTGTATGAGATATATAATATGTGTGTGTTTCTAAACATAATCTATTCTAATCATATACTGTTACTTGTATGTTACATGATTTCAGAGCTAACCAATGGGCGGACTCTTCCCCAGGGAAGAGACTACCTGGCTCTCCACATTCCTTGGTTGTCTGTCATTCTTTGTCTATTGTTTGCCCTCTGTGAGATTTCCCCCCTCTTGTTAGCATGTTTATTGGTGTTATCTTTAATCAGGGTCTTGTTTAGGCAGCAATATTGTTAAGGTATAATGGGTAAAGCTTTTCTTCATGGGAGAGGCATCATGGGAGATGCAATCTCACAGCAAGCTTCCTGTTCTTATGTTTTTTATACGCTTTCTGTCCTCTCTTTCATGTTGTTTTCTGGATTATTGTGCTATTATGGCCATGGTGGTTCATAAATATCATAGCTGGGTGTGAGTTTGGATTATTTTTCTCCCTTAGAAGCTTGCATGACACCATCTGGTGCCATGAAAGTTGGTCCTCCTGGAGAACTAAGAGATCCAAAAACTTCCACCAAAATGCTTTCAGGTCAGATCCAGCTTGTGTCCTGTTTCTAATGTACATAGAATCTTCAACAAAAGAAACTTTCAACTTCTGGGAGAAAACAAACAAACAAACAAACAAAAAACACCAATAGGCTATAATGTTTTAGGAACGTCTTGGGTTCCATTAACAAATAACTTGAAAGTGGCTTCTCATGGCTGGTATTTGGTGTTTCTGTTACATAGTATATAGCTCTTGGAGGGAGCATTGCCAGCTTAAATGTGTGTAACAAACATGTATTACATATACTTTTAGCTAAACAGAGAGTGATTTGATGGCCTATAATTTTCAAACAACTTTACTGTTATTGCACCCTCCTCTCTCCCTCTATGAGGTCACTCTCCTCCCCATCTGAGTGGCCTACCCGTTTTGTTTTGTTTTCCCATTTCCTACTGCAAGTTACTTTCACCCTGCTGTTCCTCTCCTGACTGCTTCCTCCCCACACACCGATCCATCTACAACAGGACTCCTGAACTTAAGGTTCAGGGGCACATAGAGGGAAATACAGACACTGATCTGGAAAGTTTATAACTATAAACTTTATAAAGTTTATAATCTGGAAAGTTATAACTAGAAAGTCTTACCAACATTTCTGTCTAAACGTGGCCTGTGCAGGGACCATACGAATAAACATGCTAATGGGATGGTTGAAGTTCACAAGGCCTCAACCCTTCACAAAGAGCTATGGGCAACTAAGGAATGTCATCCTCAGGGAAAACCGCAACAACGAGTTATCCAGTACCAAAAGGTCAGCACTGTAAGCACATTGTATGTAACATTATATAGACTAAACAGTCTGTATTCGTGGACACACACACACACACACACACACACAATTAAAGATAAAGAGACATTACATTTTGAATGACAACAGGAGGGGTACATGAGTAGAGGTTGGAGAGAGGAAAGAGAAAGGAGAAACTTACATAACTATATTATAATGTCAAAAATATATTTTAAAGAAATATTATGTGGGGCCGGCAAGACAGGCAGCTCAAGGAGTAAAGTTGTTTTCCCCCTACATCTGAGGAACCTGAATTTGATCCCAGGACCCCACAAGGTGGCAGGAGAGAACCAAGTCCAAGAAGATTGTCTGATGACCTTCACATGTGTTCTGTGACAGGGCATTTGCCTGCACACACACACACACACACACACACACACACACACACACATGCACACACAGAGAATAAATAAAAGATTATGCTAATGGTATTATATGATCCCTTCTAACCTGAAGAAACTAAACCAAATAAATATTTCCAGAATTTTGAAAATTAAATCAGTATGTGATTAGGGAAGACTCATTACATTGAGATAATCATTAAATAAAATCCTATTTACCCACTTTTCCTTGTTTCTTCTTTAAAAATCAAACATTTTGCATTTTGATTTATTTATTTGTGGGAAGTATACATGCTTAACACGGCAATCATATGGAGCTCAGAGAACTTGCTGGAGTAGGTTCTTCCCTCCTTCCACATGGGCCCAGGGTACAAACTCAGGCCTCAGGATGGATGTCAGTCCTGACCCACTAGTGAACTGGGAGCATTGCAATCAGTACCTGATCCATTAGGACACAGTGGCTTCACATTTTGCCTTCTTAAGTTAATGGCCTAAAACTAAAGTCTTCACTTTACCTTGAAAAAGCCCTATTAATTATACCTACTTGCCAGACAACAATGAATCTTTTACCTGGCAAGAGAGAAATAGAACATGAGATTTCCCAACTATCAAATTGTTATTTTAAATCTTTTATGTGGAAAAAAAACATTTTAGTCCATTTTTATTTCTTCCTTTATAACCTGTGTTAATTTACTGAATTTCAACCTTTGTCAAAATTACAACATTTCACCTTTATACTTCCAATAATTCGATACCTTTTACAAATAGCTGCTCAATATATACCTGTCAAATCATAATGCAACAAAGATCAAATTATATAAAAGGAATAATTCTTCATTGCATGGATAAGGAATCTTTAAACAGACAACGCTTTCCATCCGGTACCTTGCATATCAGCTGTCCTTGATGAAGTCTACAGCACTCACAATCAACGTAGCCCTTCTGCCAACATTTTAAAGTTGACACGAAGTTGCTCAAAGCACATACTGTTCGTAATACATTTTTTTTTCACTGTACAGACCTCTCATTTCTTGTGTGTGTGTGTGTGTGTGTGTGTGTGTGTGTGTGTGATTTTTTTTTTAGTCTCACATTTAACTTGGAACCAGAATATCCATACAAAGATGAAAATGGAAAATGTGGAACTTTCCTGTTTATAGCTTTAAATAATGGTCTTGTCTAAGTAGCTATTAGACAAGATTTACTTCATGCCACTTCTAATCAACTAGAGAGACAGGCAGTATGTATATGAAATAAATGCCCCTTTTTTGAGCTAACAAAAATACCTCATGTACACTTTGTTTATCCCTGGGAAGAAACTAAGCATGCCCTCTGCAGCTTTACTGCAGGTCATTTGAAGGGCATCCCCTGGATTCCTCTGATCCATGCAGACTTCCCAAGGGCCTGAGAACAAGGCCTGTTTGATCCAGCACCTGCTGTGCACCCATCACTTGGATACTTTCTCTGCAAATTTTTGCCAGACTGTGAATAGAGAAATATGTAAGGGGTGGGACTCATCGGTGCACAATAGAAAATTTGGCAGGAAATCATCAGCAATACTATCAATAATGCTGATGGATCACCTCAGCATCATTTCCCAATATGGCTGCAGTTGCAACAGGCTAGCCATTGGCTTCTGGGCTGATGTTTTATAACATGTAATGTCTTTCTTTTTTGTTGGTTTTTTTTTTTTCATGTGATTCAGATATCAAGAAATAACCACATTTCCTAATCTCTTACTGCTGTATAGAGAACTTTGTAAACTAAAACTATAGCTGTGGATAGTATCAGAACAGAAAACATTTATGAAACAGTATTACACCATCGGGAGGAAAATGTATATCTGCATGTAGTTAAAAGAGGACTTTGGAGTGGGTGGGGTAAATAAGACTGGTTAAATTTCAGAAGATAGAGGGAAGCAACAATGCTGGATTACTTTGAGGTAATCTGTCCTAAGATACAGGTTACATCACTCAGACACCACAAAACCAAATTTGCCCAGTCTGAAAGACCAGAAGCAGCCAATGAAATAGAGGCCTAGAAAAAGAAAGCTACAAAGGTTCTAAATCCATTTGCTACTTTCCAGTCTCAGCTGCACACACTCAACTAGGTCTGCTAGTATTTATTTTTTTGAGCTGTAAGAAAATGCCTAAGCATACACAAAAATAACTTGTCCTCTTGCACAAACATATCAGTGCAAGGGAGATATTTGTCATATTGCAGATTTATGAAACAACTTCAGGAGAAAGCATTCGATCTGGACCTGGGAAATCAACAGAAGTTCAGGAGACCAATATAAGCAGTTGCTTATTTTATGAAGGGTACTTATGATAAAGCCTCATCTGCTTTTTCTGGGCATTTCTCGACAGTCAAGTGCCATGCCTTCACATAGTAGACCTTGCTATGATTTAAATGTGTTCTCCAATGTGCATATGTTGAAAACATAGTACTCCGTGCAAATTTTTGAGAAATTGTACCTTTAATGATCATGAGTTTATGAGCACTGAAAGAATTAATGTCTATATCGAGGAGTGGTGTAGTTACCATAATAGGTTTGAGGCTTTAATAAAAGTGATCTTTAATTCACCTAACTTCCTCTTCTCTCTCACTTTTGCTCTTTCTCTCAGACACATGCGCAAGTGAGTATCCCCTTGGGCATTCTCTTGCCCTTTGCCTCTAGCATGGAATGACATGGCATGAAGATCCATACCAGATGTGGACTCCTCAATTTTAAACGTTTCAGAAGCTAGAATTTTAAGAAATGCATCTCTGCTCTCTATCATGTTACCTACTCTCAGCACTTCTGTCGAGGCAGTACAAAACAGGTTAAGACAGTATTGAATATACATTTCTTACTGAAATGATTTTTACATTGAAAAGCTGTATTGTTGTCTCAATGTCACTGCCAAGCACTCCCGATCATACAGTCTCATTCTAACCCTCTTGATTACATGCAAAGACACTCGTTGGCTGAGAGGAAAGCCTTGCTACCATTTCTGTATCAACTGTAAAGAAAGCTTTGCTGAGTGCCTTCCTTTTACCACATATCTCCTTCCATCAACATCATTCCTGGCTGACATTTTCAGCATCTTGGAAGGCCGTTTAATTTTACTTCCCAATATCCTAGTCATCTGTGATTATTCCTCACTCTGAAGAAATGACTAAATTATTCCTATTACTATTCACTTCTTATACTAAAGCCTTTAAAATAAGGTGTATTTCTATTCCTCATTTCTTACACATTAGAATAACTAATCGATGTTGTGAGGAGAGTTGTTTAAGTCACCACAATTGTTGGTTTCTGTTATTTACACTGAAAAACAAGTGTATAAAGATATAAAATCAGAGAATCTAACATATTATATTTCCATTAATCAAAGCCAATACTTCACAAATACCAAAACTTACTCTTCTATTTTAAACACATTTATTGACTTGGAAAGTGTCTCTTCTTGGAAACTGTAAGAAAGCACTAAACGTCTCAAATGGCTTTAGAATTCAAATGAAACAGAAAATACTGTCTCTGGCTCTTCCCTGGGAATTATATTTTTGTGGAAAATTTAAGAATGTTTATCTCTTGGAAGCAAAACATACAAACTACACACACACACATACACACACACGTGCACGCGCGCGCACACACACACACACACACACACACACACTTACATTAGATAGGCAGATCTATAGCCAGCTATCTCTCAACCAATTCAACAAAACTAACAACCACTTACTTAATCAAACCTTATACTAATGCTGATATTTAAACAGATTATCTTACCATTAATCTCTGCTATTAGTTTGCAATATAATTAAAGCATAAAAGATTTATATGAATATACTTACCAAAGGTAGTCATCAATGGTGCTGCCTTTGTATGCATGTATATCTGTATGTATCCCAACATAACTACTTTTAAAGCCTTTAATCCTCATAATGAAACTGAAAAAAATACCACCATTATCCCAAATATCATTTTTAAATTTATTATAAATCATGGTGGTTTTCCCCCATGGATGCCTGTTTACCACATGTACATCTGGTACCTGGTGTCTGATCCTCCAGAACTGGAATATACACAGGTGTACTGAGAATCAAACTCATATTCCCTGGAGGAGCAACCATTGCTCGTAACTCCTGAGCCATCTCTCCAGCTCAATCCAAGCATCATTGTTATCCCTGCATTTGGCTTTTCACAAAACATGGGCTACCATGGGTGTGGCTCATTCCTTGGTACTACTATATTGTCCTTCAACTTCATAACTATCAAGACACTAGAAAGAAAAAAGGAGCCATTGATTGTGGTCACAACTAAGGTGACAATTATTTGAGACGCAGACATGGTTTTCACAGAGATGTATCTCAATGCCAATATTACCCTGACTGGACGTTACTGTATTTAAGTCTATTCATTTGTAAGCCAACAGTATGTTTCAAGGCCTTTTTTAAATGTATCTTTTTGGTTTTTAATAGCCTGGTACTCTTCTCTAGAATGATGTATATCCAACATCACACTATTAATGACAAATTTACTTTAGTTTACAAGTTCAGAATTAGAACAAATGTTACTTTGAAGTTGCTCCTTTGAAGTTGTTAGTTCTCTGTGTAGAGGCCAAAATCTGCACGCCTGTAAAATTTGTATTGTTCTAAACAATGTCTGGGTTCCTTCAGCTTACCTTTAATACATAACTGAAATTTATTTACTTTATAATCTATGGACTCACAAAGATAGCTGAATTTGTATTTTAAAATAATTAAAATCTTTATTTTTTTCCTTTAAAATGTTTTCATTCATTCGGTATACCTCGGCTAGGTGCTGCAAACTCTAACCTATCGTAAAAACTTTATTTTCTTTATAATTTTCAGTGTAGCACACAGTGTAATTCTGTAGTCATTTATTAATATCAGTAACACTTTTGGAGAGAGCGGGTCTAATTGTGTAACTATCCTGAAAACACAGGATGAACTTAATTTGTATCATTATGACACTGATTTGAACTTCTCTGAAGCCCTCTCCTGTGAGGAATGCAGTCTTGGACATCGTTTTTCTCAATCAACTTCCTGCTGACATGAGATAAGGCCTCTTGCTCTTTAATCCTTTCTTCTCCACCAACCCATCTTTAAATACATTTTCAAATACTTACTAATTCCCCTCTCTCAAGAAAAGACTCCACAAGGTTTTTAATTATTTCTGAATTATATAATAAAAATGTACTCATTACAAGATAAAAATCATCCACATATTAAAAAAATAAGTACAGCTTTGCATCCATCTGTCCATAGATTCTTAGCTTACTTCTATATGTTTAGTAGATTTTTGCTTAAAATTTATGTAGTACATATGTGGTGTAAACACATGTTTGGTGAGTTTATAGTAGGACCAAACATTTTCTACTCTATATCCACACATTCTTTACTTTTATGTAAAGAAAAATGCCTCCAAATATAGAAATAGTATTCATAATCTATTATAGGTTTCGTGTTTTGAAATTAAAATTTGTGATAATTTTATAGATATTAAGTATCTGTATTTTGACATCAAAAGTTTTTTCAGTAAAGGAGTTTTCTCACATACCAGCTGTAGCAGATATTTTAAGTTTTAGTGTGTGTGTGTGTGTGTGTGTGTGTGTGTGTGTGTGTGTGTGTGTGTGAATAGTAGTATTAGTAGTAGTAGTAGTTGCAATAACTGTTAGGTCTTCATGTCCTGTTTTCCCTGCTTCACTTATGGTTGTCTTCTTTGCCTTCCTAAATAATAAAATAAAACTCTGCAAATAAGCAACTGCCCCCTTCCAGGCATGCAATAGTTCACATCCATTAGGCATTCACCTAAACCTAACTTACCCATCACTCATCATCTCAAACACATGAGAGAAAGAAAAGGAATATGGATTCTTCCTTAGAATAGAGATATACAAAAGCAAAACCGTTCTTGCGAGTGGGTGTATTTATAAAATGAATGTGAGTGTGTGTGTGTGTGTGTATGTGTGTGTGTGTGTGTGTGTGTGTGTGTGTGTGTGTGTGTGTGTGTAGGGGGGTTATTCTCATGCTGGTGGAGGTCAGTGGAGGGTGTCATGTATCATGCTCCACCTTATTCCTTAGAGATAAGGTTTCTCTCTGAACCTAAGCTACACTAGTGGCCAGAAAGTGACAGCAATCCTGTGTTTGTCCCCACAGCACTACGGTTAAAGAGAGTAACTCTTGCCTTTTTAGGTGGGTTCAACAGATGTAAGCTAGTGTCCTCATGCTTCTACAGTAAGGAGGAGACATCTCTCCAGCCCCAAAAGCAAGTTTTAGTGCTGGGCTGTTATATAATAAGGGAGCAAGGAAATGGGAAAATGTATGCAATATTTTTTAACATCTAAATAAGCCGAAGTCCAAAGAGACAGATTTTTTTAGTATAGGAACCAGTAGAAAGGACATGGCAAGTTGCTTGTAAAGAGGACCGTGCTCAAGTCTGAGCAATGATCATTTGCAGAACTTTGTAACATATTCTTTGTACACTCTGAGTTCACTATTTATATTTTTGCCTTCCTTTAGTTCGTTATATTTTTAAAAGACCCAGCAGAATAAATTGCATTAAAACTTTATTGACAGAGGTAGCTTTATCAGTAATTCTGAACACTAGGCTTGTGGACAATCTGAACCTGCTTTCTTGTTCTTCCAAGGAGATTCCACTTCCTTGCTGTTTGTTCCAATAGAGCGATAGAGTTGTTCACATAGAAGAGAGTCTGCTTTAATCACTTATATATTCAGAAACTTCAATTCAAGAGCCTGACAGTAAGAGACCCATGACCACAATAAATGTGCTGATGTTCCTCAGTGCCCAAGCTGCCTTTCCTCATTCCCTCCCCCCGATTCATCCTTCTTCTCATTTTACAAGTCAGAAATGCATATAAATTCTAGAATTTTATTATTTCCAGTGTAGTGAATCAATCAAAATTTTGTATGCCTGATATTGCTACTCACAGATAATACATTCCTTTTGTGTGAAGAACCTTGTAAACAATCCTACTGAATTTATGTCTAGACAACAGAATGTGTTACTTAAGCAAAAATGATAAATTGATAAGCAACAGGTTAGATCCAACAGGTCAGATCCAACAGGATAGGAACTCCACAGGAAGAACAACAGAAACAACTCACCTGAACCCTTGGGGCTCTCAGAGACTGAACCACCAACCAAAAAACAGTCACAGGCTGAACATAGTCCTCCCTGCATATATGAAGCCAATGTACAGCTTGATCTTCATGGGGATCCCAAACAACTGGAGTGAGGGCTATCCCAAAAGCTGTTGGATGTGTGTGAGATATGTTCTTCTAGTTGGGTTGCCTTTTCTGGCCTCAATGGGAAAGAATGAGCCTAACCTCAGAGAGATTTGATGTACTAGGATTGGGGGCTATACAGGGAATCCCCACCTTCAGAGGAGAAGGGGAGGAGGGAGGGGAAAAGGATTGTGGGAGAGGATGACCTGGAAGGGGGCAGTAGCAGGATGTAAAGTAAGTTAAAAAAATAATCAATTAATTATATATATCAATTAATATATAATCAATTAATCAACATATATGTATATATTGAAGAAAAGTCCTTAAGTATATATTTACATCTTACAGTTCAGCATAGTTCTTGTTATTCTGATGTTGTTTCCCATCCATTTCATTCATTTCACTCACTTGAATTAGTGAGGCTTTTCCTGTACTGACACATGAACATATGCATTCATGCACACATATATCCACCAAAAGAAACTCAATATTTATCTGATGTCTAAAATGCAGAAATACATTTTTCTAAAATTGTCTTTATCTTATACTTTTAACTTAAAACAAAAATCACATGCTTTAAAACAAAATCAGTTCCATACTAAGATTATATATAAATTTGTAGTTTCATTAATATGCTTCCCAATGAATGCTAAGATGGGGCTCAGATCCATCCATGTAGGCTTAGAGGCCTTAAGTGATTTACAGACTGTTTACAATGTTAATGAGGAAGTGAAAGAAACCTTTGTATAGTATGTCTCCCTGAGAATTCTTAAACTCAATTAAAAAGCTTACATAAAACTGAACAAAAAACATTATTGATAAAATAATCAAATGCCTAGAAATATGTCAAGAACTCTCTGCTAAGCTGGGGACTCTGTTCTGCCATAGTTCTCTGATACCTTCCAGAGCTATCATTGCTGCAACTGCTACCTCCTAATGGCAAAGAAGTTGGCTAGAACTAAAATCCTTTGATTCTTTCAAAGATTCTTGACCTAAAAACTTCTAACTTTTTGATACTTATTTTATCAAGTTGATATCTTCAGCTGAGATGTTCTAATCTTTCCAGCAATGTTAGCCAAAATAAAGTTTTATATTTTAGGGTACTCTTGGAGACACTCTGTTTTTCAGGTACTGACTACATTTAATTTTATGATTCCATGATCTTCATTATTTACTATAGAAAAATGTTTCTAATTTTAAAAATCTCTGGTATGAAGAAGTACATGATTGATGAAGAAATTATGAGAGCTGTATCTACCATGGCAGACCATGTCAGCTTGTATCAACCTGAGAATCCATAGAAATTTCTAGTTGACAGACAAACTCTTGGTGGAAATGGCAGGATGAACAAGGCATTAGTACTTTATCCATAAAACATATTTTGTCAATGTGTTCGAGGTTCTTTCCTACTTCCTCTTCTATTGAAGAATAGATACAGAAAATGTGATACATTTACACAATGCAGCACTATTCAGCTATTAAAACCAATGACTTCATGAAATTCACAGGCAAATGGATGGAAATAGAAAATATCATCCTGAGGGAGGTAACCCAGACAAAAAAGAACATATGTGGTACTCATTGATAAGTGAATATAAGCCCAAACTCTAAGAATATCCTTGATACAACCTACAACCATATGGAGTTTAAGAAGAAGAAAGACCAAAATGTAGATGCTTCAATCCTACATAGAACTGGGAATAAAACAATCACAGGAGGTAGAAGGAGGGAGGGACCTGCAAGGGAGAGAGGAGAGGGAGGGGAAAAGGAGGAAGCAGAATCAGATATTGAAAGGGACAGGAGAGAAGTACAAAGGGTCAGGAAATTGAATAGAAACATGTTGCCATGTCCACTCCAATGAAGTCTTGTGACAAGCCCAAAAGTTTGGCCAAGGACCAAAGGCGTACAGCTTCAAAGGAAGCCAGCCTCCTGGATGGTTTCCCCTAACTCAGATGTGTTTCCAGATTTGTCCTTATGATGGTTGATGGAAGGTCTCGAGTGCTAGACCCCACAAAGATATGATTCACTATCACTAAACAAAATTAGACATTGCTCTCTGACCTTTACCAGTGTTCCAACATTTTAGCCAAACCGTGGATTGGAATTTCATAAAGAATGTTACTCATCCAGTCTAACTGTCTCCGACATTGTTAGGGAGATAGTAAAGGGGGTGGGGCATTGAAACTTACAGAATGGGAGTTTATCCCAGGGCAAGGTCAAGTAGAGTCCTCATTTCTCAGTCACATATGGCAGCTGAGCCACTCCTAGGAATTAGAAAGAATAGAACATGTCTCTACTAGCCCAGAAGATTAGCATAGTAGGCATTTTACTAAGAATGGGTGGGACCTTGAGCAGTGTGTGTGTGTGTGTGTGTGTGTGTGTGTGTGTGTTTGACAGAGTACGTCAGTCAGCAGCAGAGCATTCAAGACAGAGCATTGGAGCTTCCAGCCTCATGCAGTCTGTGGGAGGGAGGGGCAGGGCATCGCCTGTCCAGAAGAGGTGGCTGTTTTAGACCCAGTGTGTTTTAGATGGCCTCAGCTGTACCCTGACCTCTGAGCTGCCAGATTTTTCTTTTCTCTTTTGTAATGACTGTAAAAGTCTGATGCCATTTTTGAGAAATACATTCAGATCCTGCACTCCCGTGTGTCGCATCTGCCATTACTTTTCCACCAACACCTTGTCAACCTAACCAAGACCCTGTTCCCCACCGTGGGTTGAGGGAGGCCCAGACTGGCCAGCCCACGGCAACATGTAGCACTGGGGGATGAGGAACTGAAGGTAGCCATTAAAAAGTCCCAAACTCCAGGGAAGCAAGATGATACCAGGACCCAATAGGGATGACTTTAGTCAAAATACCCAACAAAGGGAAGATACAACCTGTAGAGACCACCTCTAGTATATATGTACAATCTGCAGTTGAGGGATAGGGTGACCCACATATCTCAAAACTTTTAACCCAGAAATGTTCCTGTCCAAATGAAAGACAGGGACAAAACATGGAAACTAAAGGAAAAGCCAACCAGAGACCACCCCACCTAGGGATCCATCCCATCTGAAGACACCAAACCCCCACACTATTACTGGCACCAAAAAAAGCACTTGCTGATAAAAACCTGGTATGGCTGTTCCCTAAGAGGTTCTATCAGCACCTGACCAATACAGATGCAGATACAGCCAACCATCATACAGAGTCCAGGGATCATAATGGAGGACCTTTTGGAAGGACTGGAGGAGCTGAAGGGGATTGCAACCCCATAGAAAGAATAATATCAGCTAACTGGACCACCTAGAGTTCCCAGGGACTAAACCACCATCTAAAGAGTACACACGGAGGGAGCCAGGGAGCCAGATATATATGTAACAGAGGATTGTCTTATATGGCATCAATGGGAGTGGAGGCCCTTAGTCCTATGAAGGCTTGATGCCCCAGTGTAGAGGGACACTAGAACAGTGAGGTGGGAGTGGGTAAGTAAGCAGAGGAGCACCCTTATAAAGGCAAAAGGGAGGCAGAGAGGAGGAATGTGATGGGGGTTTGTGGAGGAGTAACCAGAAGGGGAATATAATCTAAATGTAAACAAATATAATGATTAATAAAAAAAAAACATTTTGTTTTGTTAATTCCAGTTTCTTTGTGAAATACAGAATTTAACTCTTACTTGAAGATCTGGAGAAAGATTTTTTGTGAACTGTGACCATTTATGAGGCTAAATGATAAATTAAAGAGACTCGAGGCCAGGTCTGGGGAATTGGCTCAGTACTTAAGAGGAATATTTGCCTTCTAGAAATCCAATCCACATTCTGTCGCAAGCACCCACATTATATGGGATCTAACCCTTGTGGCCTCTTTCAGTGGCACTTTGGGTGCAATTTTCATTCCCAGTTATAATACTATATTATTAGAACTTAAAAGTATACTTAAATCTCTACAATTTTTTACATTTTGGTGTTGTCTAAAGTTTATAAAGCTTCCTGCGCATGTAACTCGAAGTTTAGGATTATGAGAATACAATTAGATAACATTCTGGTGCAAAAGATGAGTAACTCACTAAACTAACTAAACTAAGAGACCTTTATAGATTTAAATCAATAAATATATTGTTACTAAAAAATATAAATAAACCAATGTTTCTAACCCTAATCAGTTTTGTGCTCTATATCTAAATTAGCTGATATTTTAAATTATCAGTTACACAATTGCTTTAAAGTATTTTTAAAAAGAAAAAAGAACATTGATAAAGCAAACCTGGAACAATCAGAGTGATTGTGCAAACTGTGTTGGGTCTTTTACATGATTGCTTCTGCTTTTATAAGTTTTAATTTTTTCATAACAAAAGTAATTTCTATTAATTGCTGGTTCTAATATGACGTGTTTCTTAGCTTTCCCCTTTTTTCATTCATTTCTTTTCGTTCTTGAGCTCATAATTGAGATTGTGTTATTTTGCCTTCTGAGTATCATATTTCTTTCTTTCCTTTTATTAAAAATAGATTCCTGGCCATTTTCTCTCTGGTGCCTTGCTAAGGCAGGACCAGCCAGGAGGCATAGGCCTCAGGAATTGCAGGGGAGTCACAGGACTGCAGGGACAGGATCCTCTAAGATTCCTAGTGACAGAGCTGGATCAGCGACCAGCCCAAGGACTCAGGTGAGATCCACCATTTTCTCTCTGGTGACTTTCTAAGGCGGGACCAGCTGGGAGGCACAGGCCTCAGGAGTCGAAGGGGAGTTGCAGGATTGCAGGGACAGGTCAAGCTCTAGTCAGAGACACCAAGAACTTCTAACACCAGAGATCAAGAGATAGCGAAAGGCAAACGCAAGAATCCTACCAACAGAAACCAAGACTGCTTGGCTTCACCTGAACCTAGTACAACCACCTCAGCAAGCCCTGGATATACCAAAACACCAGAAAAACAAGATTTGGATCTAAAAACATATCTTACAATGCTGATAGAGGAACTTAAGAAGGACATGAATAACTCCCTTAAAGAAATACAGGAGAAAACATATAAAGAGGTACAAGCCATTAAAGAGGAAACAAAAAAATCCCATAAAGAATTACAGGAGATCACAAGTAAACAAATGGAAGCCTTTAAAGAGCAAACTCAAAAATCCCTTAAGAAATTGCCGGAAAACACAAACAAACAGGTGAAGGAACTGAGTAAAACCATTCAGGACCTAAAAATGGAAGTAGAAACAATAAAGAAATCACAAAAGGAGACAACCCTGGAGTTAGAAATCTTAAGAAAAAAGTCAGGAAACATAGATGCAAGCATCACCAACAGAATACAAGAGATAGAAGAGAGAATCTCAGGGGCAGAAGATAACATGGACAACATTGACAGAACAGTCAAAGAAAATGAAAAATGCAAAAAGACCATAACCCAAAACATCCAGAAAATCCAGGACACAATGAGAAGACCAAACCTAAGGATAATAGGTATAGAAGAGAGTGAAGACCTCCAACTTAAAGGGCCAGTAAATATCTTCGACAAAATTATAGAAGAAAACTTCCCTAACCTAAAGAAAGAGTTGCCCATGAACATACAGGAAGCCTATAGAACTCCAAATAGACTGGACCAGAAAAGAAATTCTTCCCGCCACATAATAGTCAAAACACCAAATGCACAAAACAAAGAAAGAATACTAAAAGCAGTAAGGGAAAAAGGTCAAGTAACATATAAAGGCAGGCCTATCAGAATTACACCAGACTTCTCACCAGAGACTATGAAAGCTAGAAGATCTTGGGCAGATGTCATGCAGACCCTAAGAGAACACAAATGCCAGCCTAGACTACTATACCCACCAAAACTCTCAATCACCATAGATGGAGAAACCAAAGTATTCCATGACAAAACCAAATTCACACAATATGTTTCCACAAATCCAGCCCTTCAAAGGGTATTAAATAGAAAACCCCAACACAAAGAGGGGAACTACATCCCTGAAAAAGGAAAAATGTAATCTTCCAACAAAACTAAAAGAAGATAGATGCATGAATGGAATGCCAGCTGTAACTACAAAAGTAACAGGAAGCAACAATTACTTTTCCTTAATATCTATCAACATCAATGGACTCAACTCACCAATAAAAAGACATAGACTATCAGATTGGGTACGTAAACAGGACCCAACATTTTGTTGCATACAGGAAACCCACCTCAGTGACAAAGACAGACACTACCTCAGAATAAAAGGCTGGAAAACAATTCTCCAAGCCAATGGTCCCAATAAAAAAGCTGGAGTAGCCATTCTAATATCGAATAAAATCGACTTTCACCCTAAAGTGATCAAAAAAGATAAGGAGGG
>JADRCD010168900.1:0-16880 GCA_019843815.1 Montemys delectorum | reverse complement strand
TAGTTCTTTAAGGGATTTTTGTGTTTCCTCTTGAAGGGCTTCAAGCTGTTTGCCTGTATTCTCCTGTATTTCTTTGAGGGTGCTATGTAAGTCTTTCTTAAAGTTCTTATCATCACCATGAGAAGTGATTTTATATCTGAATCTTGCTTTTCTGGTGTAAAGGTGTGTCCAGGACTTGCTATGGTGGGAGAATTGGATTCTAATGATGCCAAGTGACCTTGGTTTGTGTTGTTTATTTTCTCACGCCATCTGGTTATCTCTAGTGCTACCTGCTCTTGCTAAATCTGACTGGAGCCTGTCCTTCCTGTGATCCTGGTTATATCAGAACTCCTCAGAGTCAAGCTGTCTCTGGGATCCTGTGATCCTGGGCTTGTTAGAGTACCTGGGAGTGGGGCTTCCTCTGTGTGTTATGGGACTGGCTGCAGAGTTTGCGCCCAAGGTCTGCTCAGGACACCAGCCCACACAGACTGGAAGGAACCCGAGCCACTGGGCTGGCAAAATTTCTGAGTGCCTGGTCTCACTGGTCCCGGTTACTCCTGGTGTAGCTGGCTTTTTTTCCCTTGCCACAGCTTGGAAATCATATGCTTGTTTGCTACTCTTTCTTTTTTGTGGAGTAAAATTTCAAGGCAGAAACTGAGAGCAATGATAATTGTTTCTTCTCAGCGGCAAAAACAAAGTGGGAATCACATTGTGCCATCCACAATGCAGTGAGCACATGGCCTGAAAAGCACTTATTTCTTCTCCCTCCCGCTCACCTCCTTCCCACCTTTCTTTCCTCCTTTTTCTTACAGTTATTGATTTTCATAGCAAAATTCTGACTTAAAGGATCACTATAACTCCCAGAGTTGTATTTAGATGTAACTATGTGAAATACTGAATTCTAAGCTTAGAAAGCCTACTGAAAATAAGAAAAACAAACCAACAGTGGAGTGGTTCACATCTGTCCTCCAGAGACAGAGGCAGGAGGAACATGAGTTTCAGACTAGCCTGTACTATATAGTACTCATATAAAAGGGAGAGATGGCAGAAGAGTCCTTTCCCTTTCTGCAAAAGCAATCTTTTTTTACTAATAAACCAACAGAGATGTCACTGTCATAATTAGTAAATATACAACCATGGCAATCTCTATATCATTGAGAAGAAGGAAGTGTGACTTGTCATTTGAGAGCACTGGTTTCAGAAAGGCCTTCCATAGCAGGATTAAGATTGTAATGAAAATTATGACTGTCACAGGTTCTTAGGTAAGCTTGACAGGAAGTTTTGGTGAGTAGCCCATTAAATTGACACTGAGTGTTGAAAGCTGACAACTCAGATGTCATGCACCCTGATATTTTTCTAAGTCCTAGAAATGAACAATTACAGTCATATTCAGCTTTTATCCTCGCAGAATTTCCTGCAATAGTAAAATTCTGTGAGTAGACAGTGAACAACAAAAGGCATGGTAATTTACCCATAAGCTGTGGCAAAGAAGTAGCTGGGGTGATCTTGAGGAAGAATGTGCTGTTTAAAACTGAGCCAGACCAAGGATCTCAGAACAGAGAACATCCATAGGTCATAAGTCAGAGAACTTCAGTTTGTCCTACTTGAGCTTCGAGGTAAGGGGAGGCCTAGAGAGTCAGTAGTAGAGAGCAACAGATCCAGAAACTAGGACCGGTCAAAAGCTACAGTTGGCAGGAAGCTAACTTAGGCTGGGAGGTGCATAGAAATTGTTGAGAACCTACATTCAGTGGTCAGGAATGACTCTCATTAACTCAAAAGAACTCTTCCGTGAGTTAGAACTAATCCCTGTGACAGCAAATGGATCAAAATCTGGAGCTACCTGACATTTGCTGCCAGAAGGCCCAAGAACTCTGGTGCTACATGATACCAACTAGATCCCAGCAGAGTGATCAATGTTCAATTCCTATAAAATTACTAAACCCAAAGTCACTGAAATAAGTAAAATGACAGATGAAGACGTCAGATGTCTTGACCTGAAAGACACTATAACTAGTAGATCACTTTAATTCAACATCGTAAGAGGAAAGTCAGCAAAATGGGTAAGAAAACTAGCAATATATAGGTCCAGAAACAGATTGCTCAGCACTTAAGAGCAGTTGTTGCTCTGGCAGGGGATTCAAACTTGGTTCCAAGCACCCCCAAGGCAGCTCACATCTGCCTGTAACTCCAGTTTCTGGGGACCCAACACCCTCTTCCAGCCTTCATTGGCTCTTGTCTGTGTGCAATGCATGCAAACTCACACAGGCTCACATATACATACACATAATAAATATTTTTTTAAGGAGAAGTAAATCAACAATGTGGATAAAAAAGAAAGCTCACAGCCATGTCCTCAGAGGTTTGGGGCTGAGTAGGCACCCAGCTCTCTGGACAAACTATAATGATGTCTGGCCTCAGACTGAAGGACCAGAAGTGACACATGGCCTAGTATATACCAATAAAACCTTCTCCAGAAGGCTGCAGAATCCCACCAGTCAGGAATGTCTCAGAAGCCCCACCTTCTTAGAACGAGGAAGGAAGCTATCTTTCCTCTTACATGTTTCCCCCTCTTTTCCTCAGTCCTGAGTCTTCAGAGCTTCCAGGGTATGAAATCCTCAGAAACTCTAGAAGGTTTGTTCTAGGTGCATAAACAGTAGGAATGCTTAACTCTCATTATTCTAGCCCTGGCTGCTCAGTGTTGAATCCTGTAGCAGGCCTGTGTGATCACACACTCTGCCCTGTGTGGGGGTCCTTATCTCTTCCTATAGGACAGTTCTATTTAAATACAGCCCACCCACCCAGCCTCAACTTGCCTTTCTAGGAACTATTGACTCTGCAGTTTGAAGCTGGGGAAGGCAGAAATCAACCTTTGATGCACATTGAGGGATTTGGTTTGTTTGTTGTTGGGGTTTTTTTTTTTTTTTCAGATTATTTACAAATATACTTCCATGTGTAGACAGGAAAGGAAATAATCATGTGTGAGACTCAGATACCTGAATCCAGCCATAGAGAGGAAAAGGAAAGAGGAAAACTATTCTGAGAGTCCCAGAATCTGATGGTGAAAGCCAACACTTTCTGAGCCCTAGAGCTACCTGAGACGGTTAGTGGAGAGATGTACTATGGCCCAGGGCTTGGGGTTTTAAGATAAGTTTAAGGATTATATAAACCTGTGTTTTGGGGTGCTTTTCACCTTACTGATTGTCTTAGTCATGACCAAGAAGCAAGTTGGGGAGGAAAGGGTTTATTTAGCTTACTTCCACATGGCTGTTGATCATCAGAGGAAGTCAGGACTGGAACTCAAGCAGGTCAGGAAGCAAGAGCTGATACAGAGGTAATGGAGTGATGTTTCTTACTGGCTTGCTTTTCCTGGCTTGCTCAGCCTGCTCTCTTATAGAACCCAAGATTTCCAGCCCAAGGATGGCACCACCCACAAGGGGCCCTACCCCCTTGATCACTAATTGAGAAAATGCCCCACAGCTAGATCTCATGGAGGCATTTCCCCAACTGAAACTCCCTTCTCTGTGATAACTCCAGCCTGTGTCAAGTTGACACACAAAACCAGCCAGTACACTGATATAGCTAGTAGGTGGGTTCGTATGCTCATGTATTTAAGCCAATGATAGAACAATTTCAGGACAAAGGAGAGGGAACTTTGCTGGCAAGACCCATTTACAGGTAGAGACTCCTAGAGTCGGGGAGAGAGGGAGTATGTATTGTTGGGGGTGTGGGAGTTCAGGTATCCTGCCTAGTGACTCTTTCTCTCTTCTATTGGTCCAAGGATATGTGTACCCCTTCTGTTTTTAGATTAGATCTCTGTGCTTAGTCACTGGAATCTCTGGGTTTAGAGTATGAGCAAAGAGCAAAGAGTGGGTTGGCTAGGGTTATAGTTGGGGCCCCTAAGTCTTCCCCTTCTTTGTGGTATAATGAAGGAAAGAAAGTCATTGCAGATGAAGAGAAATGACCTACTTCTCAGGAAAATGAAAACTTAACTGATGGGTGTAAAAGAAGGGGGGAGGAGAAAAGAAGAAATGGAGTCCTGGTCACCCTCTAGTAGGGTCCCATAATTTCATGTCACCCTGTGGTCACATTGCTAGTATATCTTCCAGGGGGGCAGTGTGAGTTGTTTGTGTCCCCTCTGCAGGCTACCTTGTGGCAGGCCAGCTTCATTCTTCCTTACCTACAGGGTCCTCAGGGCTCCTGTGTGGCACTTACTCCTCTTCTCTGGGGAGCACTCTGAGCTGTCCCTGACTCAACTCCTAGCTTAGTCTCCTTCCCTCCTATAACTCTTTACTCCTATTACCTTCACAGAACTCCTGGACAGTGTCTGGAGGACAAATCTAAGATGCCAAGGGATACAAGGTGCACCAGAGGGAGGAGCTTGTGTCAAACTATCATTCATATTTAAAAAAAAAAACCACCTTAGTGAAATATCTGATGTCTTAGAGATGGAGAACACATGCAACTGTATGAGTACAGTTTTCACTCTTCAGCTAAAGGATCTTGGCATCACTCAGAGCCTGAAAAATATTACAGCCTCAGCCACGTTAGCTAATGCTACATAGATTTAGGAAAACAAATTGGCCAAGGCTCAGGTTTGCAAAACTGCTATGCAATAATCGAATGCTAATTTCTCTACGGCAGTTCCATTTGGGCCTGGCACTGAGCAGTGAGTAAATCAACTTTGTAGTGGCTTTTTCAGCCTTATCTGCTGACTGAATTATGCACTTTCCCCTGGTGCTCTCAATTTCAAAACTCATTTCCTATCATTGTGGGTATCGTTTTTCTGAACATCCTTTCATAATTTCGAGACCAATTCTATATGATTCTTCCACCTGAGTTAGTCAGAACACATAGTGTGAAGAACTTTATGTCAGCATAGGTCTGTGGAGAGGGCTTGTTGAGGTGGAGAGGAAGATTCACATGTCTATCATGAGCTGTGACAATGCCCTGGCTTTGACATCTTCCAAAAGTCATTTTAATTGGTATCTCATTTGGTTCAATAGTTCTTTTTTTAGTCAAGCTACATAATGGCCTACCCAACAATTAATCCTGTTTGTTCTCTGGGTTAATTTTTCAGAGCCATGATTTACTTATATGAAGTTAATATCTACTTATCTGTTTAGTGGAGCTACCAGTACTGCCTCTGTAGTGTCCTTAAATCACCTCTCACCTGTTTGAAGCTTTTTCTGGAAGCTTCTCACAATGTAAGTTTGCCTTTACTAGCTTAGAGAAATCCACACAAACCAGACAAAGACAGGGCATTCCATCATAATATACCTTATACCATCCAACAGGATAGACATGGCTGCCCATGTGTAACCCTTTTCATGCACTAAGTTCCCTTGTGGTGCTCTTCTGAGCTAGAAGCCCAAGAGATTTCATCCTTACAGCACAGGAAGCCTGGTGGGTGCAGTCCCCTGGCTTCAGGACAAAGGCCATGCAGCTCAGGAGTAGCACAGGAACCAGAGCCCTCTCCAGGCTGCTTCCCTTCATATGCTGACTGCTTAACCCACAGTGTGACTCAGGCTCCTGGGACTAACAGCCTCAGAGTAGACTAGCAGACTGCAGTTTCATTTCCTTGTTGCAGATTTAAGGCGTCTTCTGCATCCTCTGTAAGAGTTGATGGTGTATTCTCTCTCCGTGTGTGTGTGTGTGTGTGTGTGTGTGTGTGTGTGTGTCTGTCTGTCTGTCTGTCTATTCTAATCACTTCTTAGTAAGAGAGGACCTTAGTAAATATGACCCATCTACATCTCAGTTTACCTTTTTAAGGACTTCATCTCCAAACACAATCATTCTGAGGTACCAAGGTTTGTAGCTCCAACATGGGAGCTGGGGAAAGCAAAAATATCATCTTTTAGTAATCGGTAAGGAAGCTGTAACTATGTTACTATGGTGGGTTTCCAGGTTCATTCGAAAATTTAAAATGCTTTCATCTATTTTATTATTTCTTCTTGTGACTTTGCATGTCCAGACTTCTCAGGGCCATTGATTAGATGCCTATTCCCCAGGTACAAATCGCCACATGTACATGAAAGTCCTCAGCACGTTTAATCACCAAAGAATTCACAGATTAAAATCACAATGAGCTATGAGCTCATACCTGTTAGAATGGCCAGTATCATGAAGACATAAGATAGGTATTATGGAGAAGGATGTGTAGCTTTTTTGAACCGTAGGTGAAAATATAAATTAGTGCAGCTATGTTTAAAAATGGTATGAAACCTCTTCAAATACCCCAAAGTAGAAGAACTGTGAGACCCGGTGATTCTGCTATAAGCCACTGAGTCAGTCTGTCACTCACTTTCCTCACACTGTGGCCAAAGTGTCAGACAGGATCAGGGAGGGAAGGGTTTGCACTTTTGTAAGATTCCATTCATCATGGCAGGAGATGCAGTCTGTTCCTTGCCAGTGGGAACTATGATGGCTTGCTACTTGTATCCAACCAAGAAGCAGAGAGCTCAGGCCAGAGGAAGTAGGACCAAACTATTGTGTGAATTCCCACCACCACCACCACCACCACCACCACCACCACCACCACCACCACCACCATAACCCATTCTTCAACTAGACCCCACCTCTAGGGACTAAGTGCTGAAGCATAAAAGCCCATGGGGGATGTTATAGACCACAGCAGTATCTATACAAAGGAACTGGAGCCCGTACAAATAGAAGACACCAAGAAAATGGTTCCTTCTAAGCATAGCAGGACAGATACCCATGTGGACACACAGAGGCTGTGACAGAATGTATATGGCCTGCACAGGTTCAAACCAGATGAATCCCAGCGCTGAGAGGGGAAGTGGACAGGAACTCCTCTGCCTAATGTAAGAGCTATCACCAAGTGTCAGCTGCTTGCAAAGGAAATATTAGTTTTTCCAGTGGAGGTTTACTGGATAATCAAGCCACAATTAAGAGCAGATCTTATGTCCACCTGTAAATAGCCAACACAAAATGAACTCAGTGGTATTTTTGGAGGTTTGGTTGTTTGTTTGTTTTTTTAATTAGATGTTTTCTTTATTTACAATATCTCCTTTCCCAGGTTCCCTTCCAAGAAAAAGAAAAAAGAAAAAAGAAAAAAAGAAAACAAAATAAAAAGTTTTTTTTTTACTGGTCTTTTCCTTATATATCATGGTTTCTGATGTGTTTTTATGGTGTGTGTGTGTGTGTGTGTGTGTGTGTGTGTGTGTGTGTGTGTTTCTTGTGCCTTTTCATTATTTTTTTCTTCTACTTATTTTGCTTTATTTTGGTACATTGCAGTTGCCTGTTTTCTAAGAGAGAGAGAGAGAGAGAGAGAGAGAGAGAGAGAGAGAGAGAGAGAGAGAGAGAGAGAGATGGGAAGGGGGCATGGAATATAACTGGTGGAGAAGTAGGGAGAATCTGAGAAGAGATGAAGGAGCAGAAACTATGAGCAGGATATATTGTATAAATATTTTATTTTTTTAATTGAAAATAGTCTTTTCTCATATGATATATCCTAATTACAATAATAGTTTGTCCTCCCACTACCCCTCTCAGCTCCTCCCCTCATCCCCTCCACTTCAGATCCACCCCCCTTCTGTCTCTCATCAGAAAAAACCAATCTTCTAAGAAATAACAACCAAACATAACAAAGCAAAATACAATAAGATGAAGAAAAAGGTTTATAATCAAGTTTAATACTGCAACACAATAGAAGGAAGAGTTCCAAGCAAAATACCCATGGAAGGAGTTGCAGAGACAAAGTGTGGAGTAGAGACTGAAAGAAGGACAATCCAGAGACTGCCCAATCTAGTAATCCTTCCCATATACAGTCACCAAACCCAGACACTATTGTGGATGCCAGCAAGTGCTGGCTGACAGGAACCTGATATAGCTGTCTCCTGAGAGGCTCTGACAGTGTCCAGCTAATACAGAAGTAGAGGCTCACAGCCATCCATTGGACTGAGTACAGGGTCCCTGTCACAGACTGGGTTTGCTGCAGGGACCTCTTGTTCCACAGGATGAGAGTTCTGGTCAGGTGGGCAAAAAAATTGGTGAGTGACAGAGTCAACACAAGGAAGGACTGAGTCTGAGTGCATTTCTTAAAAATGGCATCAGGCTTTTACAGTCATTACAAAAGAGAAATGAGAAATCTGGCAGCTCAGCAGTTGAGGTACATCTGAGGCCACCTGAAACACACTGGGTCTAAAGCAGCCACCTCTTCTGGACAGGTGCTGCACCCCACCCCCAGGCCCAAGAGCTCTGGGCCAGAGGGCTGCAGACTACATGAGGCTCGAAGCTCAAATGCACTGTCTCAAATCTGAATGTATGAGTATGCCTAAGTCCGTGGACAAAGTGAAAACCAGGCTTATATAGTACACAGAAAACAGGGTGAATGACAAAAGTCACATAGGCAGTTGAGGGCCATATCAAGGTCAGTAAGATCAGACAGTAAGACAGAAGTCATGTAGGCAAGTGACAGTCACATCAAGGTCTGTAAGATCAGGCATCTAGGTGCAAAGCGGAAGAGCAGTGGTGCCCTTCCCTCTAGGGCTATCTTGGCAGTCCCAAGCTAATTCTCTGGGTCTGTTGGAGGCAAGCACCAGGAAGTCCCAATCTAGAAGTTCCTGAGAATGCTCTTAAGTGAGGGAAGCCCTTCAATTACTCTCTGGTATGTAAAGGAATTCTGTCTTCTGTGGGACTGCTCTGAGAATTCTAACTATGTTTACAGTAGCAATAGTGCCTGACCTCTGTTGCTAACTCTGAAAACACCCTGTCTGATAAGGCAGCTTCCTTGTGAGAAATTCCAAGCTAACAACAGCTTGGTAATAAATTAGGATATATTGGAACACTGTCGTGGCCAGGGAACAACATTTAATCTTAAGTTTTAACCATTTACGAATCATTTCTTGGGGTACCTTTATGCCTGAATAAGACATGTTGAGTATTGGAAAGACTAATCTGGAACATATCTGAGTTAGGAGATGCCAACGACTGACTGAATACCCAGGAGGCAAAAACTCCCTTTGAAGTCATAACATCTCTAGTCCATGATCAAGTTTTCAAGCCTGATACTGCAGACTTTACTGGAGTAGACAAGTGGGCGTGGCAGATCCCCAATGAAAGAGCTATAGAAAGGACCCAAGGAGCTGAAGAGGTTTGCAGCCCCTTAGGAGAAACAACAATATTAACTAACTAGTACCTTCAGAGCTCCCAGGGAGTAAACCACCAACCAAAGAGTACTCATGGGACTCATGGCTCCAGCTGCATATGGAGCAGAGAATGTCTTAGTTGGTCATCAATGGGAGGAGAGGCCCTTGGTCCTGTGAAGGCTCCATGCCCCAGTGTAGGAGAATACCAGGGCCAGGAAGCAGGAGAGTGTGGGTTGGTGAGCAGGGGGAGTGGAGAGGTAATAGGTTTTTGTTTTGTTTTGTTTTGTTTTGTTTTGTTTTTTTCAGGGGAAACCAGAAAAGGGGATATCATTTGAAATGTAAATAAAGAAAATATCTAATAAAAAAAATAGAAAAAAAGGAAGAGTTCCAAGATAGGCAATAAATTCAGAGGCCCACATGTTCTCATAATTAGGGGTCCTATAAAAATAATAAGCTAATAGCTATAATATATATGCAGAGAATCTGGCATAGGCCCTGTGCTTACTACTTCAGACTCTGTGAGCTTATATGTTCCCTGCTTAGTACATTAAGAGGCTCTTGTTCTCCTGGTGTCCTCCATCCCCTCTGAATCTTACGCTCTTTTTTTTTTTAAGAATTATTTTTATTTATTTTTTAAAGAATTACTTATTTTATTTATATGAGTACACTGTCCCTATCTTCAGACACACCAGAAGAGGGCATCAGATCCCATCAGAGAGGGTTGTGAGCCAACATGTGGTTGCTGGGGATTGAACTTAGGACCTCTGGAAGAGTAGTCAGTGTTCCTAACCTCTGAGCCATCTCTCCAGCCCCTATTTTTTATTTTTTTAATTGTTTCATTTATTTACATTTCAAATGTAGCCCCACTTCCCGGTTCCTCCTCCAAGAGTTCTTTACACCATCCCCCACTTTGCCTCTGAGAGGATGATCCCCCCACTGCATGCCCCCACCTGCCCCCCATCCCTAGCTCATCCCCACCCCTTGAATCTCCTTTCCCTGGAACATCAAGACTGCGGATTAAGCATATCCTCTCCCACTGAAACCAGGCAAGGCAATCCTCTGCTATATATGTGCTGATGGCCACAGTCGTCTTCTGGTAGAGTTTCTAACATGGCTTCAGTATTAGTGTCAGGCTTTAGTGCCCACTGATGGGATAAATCCCTAATTGTGCTGGTCACTGGATTGCCTTTCCTTCAATCTCTGCTCCATTTTTGTCCCTGTATTTTTTTTAGTCAGGAACAATTCTGGCTCAAAAATTTTGAAGATAGGTTGGTAACCTCATCCCTCCACTGGGGGCCATGTCTATCTACTGGAGGTGGTCTCTTCAGGTTCCATCTCCCCATTGTTGGGCATTTCAGCTAAGGTCATCCCCATTGAGTCCTGGGAGCCTCAAACATTCCAGCTCTCTGGACTTTCTAGAAGTTCCCCCTCCCAATCCCACTCCTTGTAGCTGCATATGTCCATTAATTTTCCTGACCCCTCTGGGCTTCTCTCCTGTCTCCATACATACCTAATCTTGTCCCAATTTTTTCTCATCCTCCCCTGTCCCATTGAGGTGCCTCTGTCCCTCTGCCTCCCCTGATCATTTTGTTCCCCCTTCTAAGTGGGACTGAAGCATCCTTACTTGGGCCTTCTTTCTTGTTATTTGTTACCGTCTGTGGTTTGCATCATGGGTATTCTGTACTTTTTGACTAATATCCATTTAAATTAGTGAATACATACCATGCATGTCCTTTTGGGTCTGAGTTACCATACTCAGGATAGTATTTTCTAGTTCTATCCATTTTCCTTCAAAATTCATGACATCCTCATTTTTAATAGCTGAATATATTCCATTGTATAATAAACTATATTCTCTCTCTCCCTCTCTCTCTCTCTCTCTCTCTCTCTCTCTCTCTCTCTCTCTCTCTCGTTTTTGTTTGTTTGTTTGTTTGTTTTAGGTATTTTTTTTTTGAGACAGGGTCTCTCTGTATAGCCCTGGCTGTCCTGGAACTTATTCTGTAGACCAGAGTAGCCTAGAACTCAGAAATCCTCTTGTCTCTGCCTCCCAAGTGCTGGGATTAAAGGCATGCCCCACCTGCCTGTAATGAACTACATTTTCTATATCCATTCTTCAGCTGAAAAAAATCTGGATTGTTTCCAGCTTCTGGATACTATGAATAAGGCTGCTATGAATGTAGTAGAAAGGGCATAGAGTCAATATTTAAATTACCAAAATCGGAAATGAAAAGGGAGACATAACAATAGAAACTGAGAAAATTTAAAAAAATCATCTGATCTTACTAAAAAAGCCTGTACTCAACAAAACTGAAAAAATCTAGATGAAATGGATTATTTTCTAGACAGATATCCAATACTAAAGTTAAATCAAGATCAGGAAAACTATCTAAACAGACCCATATCTTCTAAGGTAACAAAAGCAGTCATTAAAAATCTCCCAACCAAAAAAAGCCTAGGGCCAGATGGTTTTAGTGCAAAATTCTAACAGCCCTTCAAAGAAAACTACTGTTCAAACTATTCCACAAAATTGAAACAGATGGAACACTATCTAGTTCATTCTATGAAGCCACAGTTACTCTGATACGTAAACCACACAAAGATCCAACAAAGAAAGAGAACTTCAGAGAAATTTTGCTTATGAATATCAAAGCAAAAATACTCAATAAAATTCTTGCAAACTGAATTTAAGCACACATCAAAGGGATCATTCACCATGATCAAGTAGGTTTCATCCCAGGGATGCAGGGGTGGTTCAGTTTATGAAAATCCATCAATGTAATCCACTATATAAACAAACCCAAAGGAAAAAAATCACATGATCATCTCATTAGATGTTGAAAAAGTTTTTGATGAAATACATCATCCTTTAATGTTAAAAGTCTTGGAGTGATCAGGAATTAAAGGCCCTCACCTAAACATAATAAAAACAATATTTAGCAGTTCAACAGCCAACATCAAATTAAATGGAGAGACACTTGAAACAATCCCACTAAAATAAGGGACAAGACAAAGCTGCCCACTCTCTCCCTACCTATTCAACATAGTACTTGAAGTTCTAGCTAGAGCAATTAGACAACAAAAGTAGATCATGGGAATACAAATTTGAAAAGAAGAGGTCAAGACATCACTATTTGAAGGTAATATGATAGCAAACATAAGTGTCTCCAAATATTCTACCAGAGAACTTCTGTAGCTGACAAACAACTTCAGCAAAGCAGATAGATATAAAATTAACTCTTACACGTTTTCTGCCTCATCTGATACATTCCCTGAGCTCTGAAGGATTTGATGGAGACCTACAATTTAGCCTGTCTCTCTGTTTATTGTCTCGCTGTAGGTCTCTGTATCTGTTGCTATCTGCTGCTAGAGGAAGGCTCTCTGGTAAGGACAAGGCATTTTCTATCAGTATATCAGAATATCACTAGGAATACTTTTATCGTTCATTTTATTTGTTTGCTTTAAGCCAGTCATATTTGGTTTTACCTTAGGTCTTTGGGCTATCTAGTCCATGGCTCTTGGTCACCCAAGCAGTGTTGAACAACCCATGCTGAAGCTAAGAGAAAGCATTGCTCTCTACACACTGACAGTGGGGCCTTGTGGTCAAGGGCAGCACCCACATAACTCATTAAAAATGGAGAAGTAGATGCCTAGATAGAACTTCTATCCTTAAGTTCTAGGCTCATTGGTGTGGAAAGATGCTTTGTGGGCTACTGGAAAAATAGAAACAAAGGTGGACATCAACCCAGCCACAGAGCCTTGGACCTACAATCTGTTCCTCCTGGAAATCATTCTAGAGCAACTGTTGCACAGAGTATTTGGAGTTAACAGCCAATGCCTGATTTTACTTAAGCTCTACTCCATGAGAAAAAAAATTTTCGATATAAAAAAAATGTTTTGTAAAAAGAAGGAACTGGAATAGACATGCTTAAGAAGTATCTCACACCCATGTGCATTGTCTCATTGTCCACACTAACCATGCTATAAAAGGTATGCTGTTAGGTATGTTAAATTAGTACATAAAGGAAATATGCCTTAGTAGACAACAAAAATATCACCTACCTTTAAAATGAACAGTGCTGTCAATTATGTAACATGAATGTGACTGGAAGAAAATATACTAAACATTTAATAAATGAGACATTCAGGAAAGCAAAATACAAACTTCGGAGTCTCCCATGTGGGGAGGAAAGAGTGGAAGTTATAGGAACCATAGAACCCATGCCTACTGGAGGCTGGGTGAGGGATTTACATGGAGGGAGGTAAGGGTTAAACATGATACATGTTTCACCAGGACTAGAAAATTCAACTATAGCCCAGTTTGTTAGACTGTCAGCAAGGATCAGTGTTCCTAACAGAATAGTTTAACATTCTTTTTTTTTCCAGTTTAACTTTCACTGCATTATGATGAAAAAAGTTACATGATTTCAATTTGTCTGAATTTGTTAACATTTAAAACCATATTTTAAGTAAATAGAATTAAATCACATTCTTGTTTCCCTTTTGTACCCCAACTCCTTCCAGAGACCCCCTTCAATATCTACAATATCTTTTTCATCATATTCCTTAAAATTTATAAAATATTATAACAATAAAAATGAGTATTATAAAAGTTGTTTGATATAAAACAATCAATTTAACAGTGCTATGTAGATGCTTGTCTACAGCAATACTGAAAATACATATGTTTTTCTCAGAATAAATTTCAAATAACCCCAAACATATTAACTGTATATTTCAAAATAATACATCACTACTAGTACTTTCTTAAATGACATAAATATATAAAGTCTTTTTGTTTGTTTGTTTTATACTTAGTAGAGTTTAAAATCTTGGCTTTTTCTGTAGTACAAGCCTAAAATAAGAACAATTTTTAGACATTGGATTTCATTGTAATAAGGTTGTACTTCAATGACCCTCAAATCACCGAAGGATTTTACCTCCATCTTAGCTAAGCTGAGAGTTGACAGTTCTGCTGCGCCAAGGAATGAATTGTAGGCATGATTTTTGGATGCATACTTCCTGCTATGGTCAAAGCTATTTGACTTGAGTGAGTGACTTCATTCTCAGCCCACAGAGAACAAGTTACATTCATTTAAGAAATGGTGTGTGTATTAAGATGGTCTATCCATAAAGTCATTCACCAACTGTTTCAATGAACAATGGTTCTGTTTGAAGGGTGGAATAGACATTACGTGAGGATAAGAATTTGGTTCATTGGCTGTGATAATTTGGGAAAGCATTCATCTCAGAGAAAGAGTAACTTATAAAGTCCTCTTCTTCAAGCTTGATATAAGAGCTACAAATGTCAAGCAAAGCATTCAGTCTCACTCTTTGTTGTTCTCTTTCCTACAAGCCACCTTCGAAGTTAATTGTCTATGTCTCCATTGGGTATATAAATACTTTTGAAATATATAAGCTGTTCTGAAAACCATACTATAGTGTAGAGACATGAAAGAAACAATATTACTAATAGAGAGGCTGAGATAGGAGAAGCAAGATTTCAAGACCCTTATGTTGTACACAGCAAAACACTGTAACAAACAAGCTGAAAGTATACATAGATTATACAATATTGGATCTATTTCTCCAACTACCATTTGGTGTTCATCAGTTGAGAATTCTTTGTTTAGCTCTGTGCCCCATTTTTAATAGGGTTATTTGGTTCTCTGGAGTCTAACTTTTTGAGTTCCTTGTATACATTGGATATTAGCCCTCTATCAGATATAGGGTTGGTAAAGATCTTATCCCAATTTGTTCGTTGCCGCTTTGTCCTATTGACAGTGTCTTGTGCCTTACAGAAGCTTTGCAACATTATGAGGTCCCATTTGTCAATTCTTGATCTTAGAGCAGAAGCTATTGGCATTCTCTTTAGGAAATTTTTCCCTGTGCCTATTTGCTCGAGGTTCTTCCCCACTTTATTTTCTATTAATTTCAGTGTATCTGGTTTGATGTGGAGGTCCCTGATCCACTTGGACTTGAGCTTTGTAAAAGGAGAAAGGAATAGATCGATTTGTATTTTTCTACATGTTAACCACCAGTTGAGCCAGCACCATCTATTGAAAATGCTATCTTTTTTCCACTGTATGGTTTTAGCGCCTTTGTCAAAGATCAAGTGACCATAGGTGCATGGGTTCATTTCTGAGTCTTCAATTCGGTTCCATTGATCTACCTGCCTGTCACTGTACCAATACCATGCAGTTTTTATCACAATTGCTCTGTAGTACAACTTAAGATCCAGGATTGTGATTCCACCAGAGGTTCCTTTATTGTTGAGAAAAGTTATGGCTATCCTGGGTCTTTTGTTGTTCCAGATGAATTTACAAATTGCTCTAAGTCTGTGAAATACTGAGTTGGAATTTTGATGGGGATTGCATTGAATCTGTAGATTGCCTTGGGTAAGATGACCATTTTTACTGTATTAATCCTGCCAATCCATGAGCATGGGAGATCTTTCCATCTTCTGAGATCTTCTTCGCTTTCCTTCTTCAGAGACTTGAAGTTCTTGTCAAACAGATCTTTTACTTGCTTAGTCAGAGTTACACCGAGGTACTTTATATTATTTGTAGCTATTGTGAAGGGTGTTGCTTCCCTAATTTCTTTCTCTGCCTGTTTATCCTTTGTGTAGAGGAAAGCTTCTGATTTGCTTGAGTTAATTTTATATCCAGCTACTTTGCTGAAGTTGTTTATCAGGTTTAGGGAGCTCTCTGGTGGAATTTTTGGGGTCACTTAAGTATACTATCATATCATCAGCAAATAGTGATAATTTGACTTCTTCCTTTCCAATTCATATCCCTTTTATCTCCTTTTGTTACCTAATTGCTCTGGCTAGAACTTCAAGTACAAGATTGAATAGGTAGGGAGAGAGTGGGCAGCCTTGTCTATCCCTGATTTTAGTGGGATTGCTTCAAGTTTCTCTCCATTTAGTTTGATGTTGGCTCCTGGTTTTCTGTACATTGCTTTTACTATGTTCAAATATGGGCCTTGAATTCCTGATCTTTCCAAGACTTTTATCATGAAGGGATGTTGGATTTTGTCAAATGCTTTCTCAGCATCTAGTGAGATGATCATATGGTTTTTTTCTTTGAGTTTGTTTATGTAGTGAATTACGTTGATGGATTTCTGTATATTGAACCATCCCTGTATCCCTGGGATGAAGCCTACTTGATCATGGTGAATGATCATTTTGATGTGTTCTTTGATTTGGTTTGCAAGAATTTTGTTGAGTATTTTTGCATCGATATTCATAAGGGAAATTGGTCTGAAATTTTCTTTCTTCATTAGGTCTATGTGTGGTTTAGGTATAAGAGTAATTGTGGCTTCATAGAACAAATTGCATAGAGTACCTTCAGTTTCTATTTTGTTGAATAATTTGAGGAGTATTGGCATTAGGTCTTCTTTAAAGGTTTGATAAAACTCTGCACTAAAACCATCTGGTACTGGGCTTTTTTTGGTTGGGAGATTATTAATGGCTGTTTCTAATTCATTAGCAGATTCAGATCATTGATCTGATCTTGATTTAACTTTGGTACCTGGTATCTGTCTAGAAAATTGTCCATTTCATCCAGGTTTTCCAGTTTTGTTGAGTATAAGCTTTTGTAGTAGGATCTCATGATATTTTGGATTTCCTCAGTGTCTGTTGTTATGTCTCCTTTTTTATTTCTGATCTTGTTAATTAGTAAACTATCTCTGTGCCCTTTAGTTAGTCTGGCTAAGGGTTTATCTATTTTGTTGACTTTCCCAAAGAACCAGCTCCTGGTTTGATTGATTCTTTGTATAGTTCTTTTTGTTTCT
>JADRCD010168899.1:0-10577 GCA_019843815.1 Montemys delectorum | reverse complement strand
CCACACGAGAACTCTGGTGTGGAGAAAGCTGTGACTGGGAGATGTAAAGTAATGATGAGAGAGGAGCTTGTCTTGGCTTCCAGGCTTCTTCAAACCATGGATAAAGATGCTTGGGAATTAGGAAATCCTGCTCAGTTATTGACTTGTGCTAAGTCACTCACGGTACCTCTGTTTTCCTCTGTGTGAAGAAGGGAAACCCATGAACGTTGTCAAAATTTCCATCTCTATTATGTATTCTAAAGTCTCATTTTGAAGGGACCAATGTACCCCCTCCTCATCATCCTGTCATTTTAGTTAACCTCCCAGGACTGTCTCACCAAGCCACCTTGGAAGGCTTTCTTTTTGCTCAGTCTAAATGAGAAAGGCCGGTCAGAGCCAGTCACAGAGTGAAGTCTCAGCACTCCTGCTTATCTCAATGAAATTCCAAAATTGTGGAAATATTTTATATTTGTCTTTTCTAACGGAAGCTTTAAACTTTAGTTCTTGAGTAACAAGAGACTGTTGAGTCCGGAGGGGGATCATAGGAAGTTAACTACAATTAAGTGTGGCATGGGCAGTGGGGTTTCAGAGGTCAATTTAAAGCCGCTGCAGTGACTGCCCCTTCACAGACACCAAGGAGAAAGTCAGGCAGTGTTGCTCTCTTTAAGCCATTACAGGGACTGGTTAACAATAGAGAGTGCCTGGAAGTAAGGTAAAATTTAAAATTTATGTCTGAAAGCAGAATTGCTCTCCCTCTTGAGGAAGCAAGCAATGTTGTCTGCAATTAAAGCCTCTAGGGTCTTTAGTCAGAGATCTTTAGTTAGAGAGATGGAGTTGGCTGGGTCCCTAGCATCCATTATGAGATCCCTGTTGTGATGACATCTCCTGGCTCTACTGTCAGCACTGATACAATCTATACACGCCCTTGATTGTAGCCACAAAGAGTTTCTTTAATACTCACGGAGAACATCACCAGCTGCTCTCTTAAGGCTCCCATCACTGAACCTCCATGCATCTTATGCCTGGCAAGGCTTGCTGGAGCCCACACATCATCTGCATGGCTTGGAACGAGTCCTCTCTTCTCTCTCAGCTGATTCCCATTCCAAGACTCAAGGCCTTTCCCAGGCATGGGCTCTTTGAAAGTCCCTACCTGTTGCCTTGGCCCATACAGCTTCGGTCCTGGAATCCTGACTGGGGTAGTAAGCGAAAGAAGAAAGGATGATACACAGAAACAAGTACAAAAAGCTGGGCTCAGGTCTGCTGTGCGCACTGTGATGGAATGGCCAGCTATGGCAAGCAACAATGGAACGTTAGCATATTTATTATGTACAGGACGGGGTTGGGCGGGGGGAGGTTAGCTAGTCTTCATAGGAGGTCTCTGAAGGCTAGAAGTCTCGGATCATAAGAAGAAGAGGAAGCCAGAATTGCTAGTTTTTGCACACAGTTATCAACGGCTCACAAACACTCATACTTGGGCCGGAGGGAGCAGGGTTTGCTGATTCTAAACTCGATCCACTTGAGGAGAGGCCTTGCCAATTTCCTGTGGGTCTCGGGCAATGGCCCTTGTCATGACTCCATAGTGAGAGCCATGTCTCTCCTCCATAGTGAGCTGTGCTATCCTGGGTTTCAGAAAGCCCTTTCAGCACCCAGCAGCTTCCCAGCACCCCAGTGAGTGTTCTTAGGTGCCACATACTTATGGAATCCAGGAGACAACAAGGCCTCTGGGGACTTTTACTTAGTTTCTTTCACAACAAATGCTTCTTCCTTCTCTTTTCTATCTTTCGCCTCCCTTCTCCCTCCTCCCTCCCTCCCTCCCTCCCTCCCTCCCTCCCTCCCTCCCTTCCTTCCTCCTTCTCTTCTTTTCTTCCTCTCAGGTAATCAGGGCTGATCTCATCAAGTAGCACAGAACCTTGAACTTCTGATCTTCCTGCCTCGGTCTTCCCAGTGCAAGGGTTACAGATGTGCACCACAAGGCTTGGTTTATGCAGTGCCCAAGATAGAACCTATGGTTTCCACACCCCTGGCCTCTTCCCTTCAAATTTTCCCCAGGTAGAGATTTCACAATGTCCTCTAGAAACCTGGTCTGGTTAAACATAATCAACCTGCCCAGGACCATCTAGCTCCCCCGAGTGTAACCCTAACTTCTCTTCTTCTGACTAGGGCATCATCTGCCTTCCCTTCCTCATTCTCTCTATTTTATGCAGACTCTGGTGCATTCTTACTTGCACATTTGCTTTCCAGGAGTTGCTGCAATGTATTCTCCTTTTTTTTTTTCTGAAGAAAAGACTGAGGTTCGACATGGTACAGACTCAGCTCATGAGAGCCTGGCAAGGGAATATTAACCCAACTGTCCCCAGACTGAAAGCACCGCACAGCTTGTGGAAGAGCCAAAGCTCATGAGAAGTGATACTGTTATGGAATGACCATGCCCACTCCCACTTGGAGGATTAGATTTTTTTCACTTTATCCATTAGCCATCTCTGGCTTTTATGCTAAATCTGTCCTGTTGAGTCACCACACTCAGAATTTTGTTTCTGTCTTCATAATCAAATAAATCAGCCACCATCCCCCATTGTGACAAATCCAGGAGATAAAACAACTAAAAGCATTTGTTTGGGATTCAGAGGTGTTGTGTCTCTGGGTGTGCAGCAGATCATGGCAGACGGATAGCTGTGGGGTGGAGCTGTTCACTTCTAGGTAGCCAGAAAAGAGAGAGAAGTAAGTGGAGTCTCTGTCAAAATACAGTCCTTAAAGGGTATACAGTAGGCTTCCGAGGCTTGGCATTCTGGCGTTCTGCACTTTCCAATAGTTACTCAGATTTTGAATGCATTGATGCGATGAAGGGCAGAGCCCTCAAGATTCAATGATGTCTGTAAGTGTCCCCTGCCACACATACACACACACACACACACACACACACACACACACACACACACAGGTGTGTTTTACTAGTCCTTTTGGAACCTCTTCATCCAGGGATGTCCATGATCAGGATCACCATCACAGCCGTCTTCCGAACTCTTAGCAAGGCTCTAAGAGGGGTCCTTGAGCAGCAGCTCCCTGCACACATTACCCCTCTTCTGCCGTGTTCACTGGCCTCATCTGTTATTATGTTAAAATGAAGCCACAGACTTACACTTTTTCCACTCATCCATTCCAAAACTTCGATTGAGTGCTTGCTGTGGGCACAGCACTGATTCTGCAAACAGTCAAATGGCAAGCATGCACTGAAAGAGGATTAAATAAAAAGAGGACTTCAGATAAATGACCAAGTGGGAAGCCCCAGGTCCACAGATCCTCTGGAGGATACCCGTTTACCAACATATATCAAACTACCTCTGTGAGATAACCTAAAGAGGCCTGAAATATCCTATATTCTAGGCAAAGAGCCTCTTGTTTAGTGAAATAGACCACCTCTCACTAATATACATAGTAAGACTAAGCAAGCCAGCAAACAAACAAAAGCCTTCAGGGGCTGGTGAGATGGCTCAGTGTGTAAAAGAGCTTGCCTGAAAAATGTGGTGACCTGAGTTAAATCCCCTGATTCCACATAAAGGTGGAAGGAGAGAACCAATTCCACAATGTTGGCCTCTTATCTCTACAAGGGTCTTAGTGTGTGAGTACCATCAGCATACACACACACACACACACACACACACACACACACACACACACACTAAAATTGTAAGTTAAAAAAAAATGGTAACAGGGTATGGTGATGTACACCTTTAATCCCAGCACTGGGAAGGCAGAGACAAGCAGATCTCTGAGTTCGAGGACAGCGTGGTTTACACATAGAGTTCTGGGAGCTAAGGCTACACAGAGAAACCCCGCCTTAAACAAAACCAACCAACCAAAACCAAAAATCCCCAAACGTTTGATTTTGTTCTCTATATTAGGCACGAGGAGCTTTTTGAATATTAATAATTTTCACCAGTCCTATGACGTGAGAGAGATTATAATTATTCTAATCATAGAGGGAGACAGAGCCGTAGAAGGGAAATTCGCCTTGCCGAAAGTGGCACAGCTGGCCAGTGGCTGAGCCAGCACAGCAGGCAGCCTGCCTTGCTGCTCCACTCTCCAGAACACATTTAAAATTGAAAGTTGGCACAACCTGGGCGGCATGTTCTCTAGCCGCCCAGATGAACAGATACTCAGCTTATGTTAATTTTGGGATCTGCCTTTCAAAACACCACTGTGTCCTAAAGGGGAGCAATTGAGTTCTCCTAAACTTGTCTCCCGATTTAATAAACAGAAGGGGCTGGTTTAAGTTTGGGTTCTCCATCTTTGATGCCCTTGATGGATTTCCCTAGACCAAAGAACAAAATGGTCCATTAAACAGGACAACGAGTGCCAACTGGCTAAGATCTTTAGAGTTATTATTTCTCACAACTTAACTTTCCAGGTCTAGATTTTCACTGTATTTGTAACACGTAATTTGGAGCTACTTCACATTCCTAGCATTTCGTATGAGGAATCCACATACTGACATGCCAATAAGCATCCAGAGTTATAGAGAGTGATCCTTGTGTTTTTCTAAAGTCCAGAAAGAAGAGGCAGTTTGAAAAATACTGTTAACACATAAGATTGAGAATACACTAGAAACTCCTTAGTAGCTGTTTTGAGAGAAGAGATTTCCCTGGTTAGAAACAGTATTGCTCATATCAATCAGCAAGGTAATAAATCTCTCCTGTCTGTGCGCTCCAGATGGACAGCCCCAGCAAGAAGGCATGTGCTTCCTTGTAAGACTAAGGGGCTTCACCGTTGATGCCAGAAGCTAGAAGTTTTTGTTTGTTTATTTTCTGGAAAGGCTTCAAGTCTTTGTAAAGAAACTACGTATAGAAGAGGCAGGCAGGCTAGAGAGATGGCTCAGCGGTTAAGAGCACTGACTGCTCTTCTGAAGATCCTGAGTTCAAATTCCAGCAACCACATGGTGGCTCACAACCATCCGTAACGAGATCTGACTCCCTCTTCTGGAGTGTCTGAAGACAGCTACAGTGTATTCACATATAATAAATAAATAAGTCAAACGATTGTCGGCGCCTCTGATGAAGGACAATAATTAATTTTTCTAAAGTAATAAACCATATAATTAGAATGGATCTGGTGTTAGTTAAAATTTTCAAATGTGGGGTGAATTAATAAAAATGCTTTCTTCCTCCCCACCTCTCCCTTTATTTTTGGAGTTTGTATGGAATACAAAGAGGAAGTGAGCCCATCTGTTTCTGATACTTCCAGACTTGAAGTATCAGAGTGTTTTGAAGCAGTTATTTGATGTTTAGCGAGCCTCTAAAGTATTTTCCATACGGTTGAAGCCTGTTCCTTAGCTGACAAGAAGTTTGTTTCCACAGATTTAGATGTCAGCTTGACTCTTAGAGATGAGAAAGGTCAGTTCCTAAGTTGCGTTATCCCTTGACTCGGTTATTTTTCTTTACTCACCTGTAGGGAGAAAAATCCCCAAATGAGATAGAAATGAACGCACCCACACTTGATTTCTCAGGGTTTTCTGTAGTGTCTCATCTCCTAATTCTCCTTTGCCATCAAGGTAGCCTTTGTGTTAGGAAAGAGCTGCCTTTGTGGAGAACAACCCATGGCCCCGAAGAAGAAAGGAAGCTGGAGGCTTGTTTCTGTGAAAGGATCATGGGTGCGGAGAGAGTAGGCTGCTGCCCTGAAGTGATGCTCAGCTTCTAGACTGGCTCAGTATTGGGCGTTTGCACCTGTGTTGGGGTGGGACGCAGCCTGGGGATCTTGTTAAGCCTGCCTTAGTAAGCTCAAGGCGTTAAAGGCGCCTCTCAACGCTAAACTCCTCCTGGAGCAGTCTCTCGGTTGGAGACTAGGGCATCAAGGACAAACAGAATCGAAAACCTAGACATCTACTTTCTGAGCCCTTTTGCCGCTTACAGGAGAGGGGGCGCAGTTCTACTTAGTTCTAAAATTGTTTATCAAAGTCTCAGCTTGAGCTGATGATCCTTTGGCCGTTCCCCAGCATGCGGAACGGGAAGGACTCTGTCTCCTCTGTGCTTGGCCAGCGCAGCAGGTCGAGGGTCCCTAGCAGCTGTGGAATGCCTTGTGGACCAACTTCGATATTAAGAATATAGTGTTTGGATAACGATTTTTGGTTTTCACTCAGTGAAAAATTCTAAGCAGGAACTAAGAAAAGAAGAAGGGACTATACAGCACAGGCTGTCGCTTTCCGAATAACCAGCCACTCCTCTCTTTGCATCCCTCCCCAAAGCCTCCTTTGCTCCCTCTTCCCTGTTTTCCTTCAGCTCATTTGAGGAATCGTAATAAAGAATGTGTGCAGTTTGAATTACTTTATTAGTATCTAAGACTACCACATTTTCAACGTATGCGTATGTGTTACTTGTAAATTTGTACAGGGAAAAGATTTTTTAAAAACCACAAAACAAATACAACAAAGCAAAACAAAACACTATGTATGGTAAACTGGCCAGGAAAGAACCTGGTATATGGAAACCTTGGCCTTGTGTGTGTGTGTGTGTCTGCGTGTGTATTTTGATTTTTAAAAAGCCATAAGCTTATTTGTTACTGTTTTGGTTGAAACTAAGCCATTTGAAGAAGAGGAGGAGGGGGAGGAAGAGGAAGAAACAAAAACAAATAAACCAAAAAGACCCCACATACACAAGGGGTGGGGAGGAAAAAGAAAAGGGTTAAAAAGCAAAAAGGAAAATATTTAACAAAAGCTTAAAAAATATACAATGGCTTTTCCAGGAATTCCAGGAAGGCTACCTGTTGAGGAAGACACAGTGCACCCTGGGCTCAGCATTATTTACAAAGTCAAGACAGTAAGAGCCTGATGGAGGACAGCTTACTGAATAAATCCAGCTAGATTCTGAGGTGCATGCCGGACAGCCAATCCCCAAAACATAGAAGACCCCTGAAAGAATGTCTCAGTTTACTGAGGTTATTTTAAAACAGCTCCATAGTTTAAAAATCAGAACGTATAATGTAAGTGCATTTATGAAATGCAAAAAGTTACCCAGAAAAATTCCAAGAATGTTTACATATTATTTGTATGTGAAATAATTTAAGATATATAAAGCAAATATCTCTATACATATATATACACATAATAAATATATACATACATGCTGTGACTTTCATTGGTTAAGGATGAATTTTGCTTTCCTTTATTCATTTTTTAAAAATTGCATATACTTTTCTCATCATAATCCAATAAAAGTTTTAAAAAATTGCATATACATATAATTTATATATAAAAATTTATAATTTATATAATTTGGGTGTTGAAAATAATAGGCACAGAACAAAATACATTTTGAAACCTGCATTAGCCCATACATAGCAACCTTTAATGATTAGTGACTTTTAAGGGGCTGAAGGGTTTGCAGCCCCTTAGAATGAACAACAATTACTAACTAGTACCCTCAGAGCTCCCAGGGACCCAACCACCAATCAAGGACTATACAGGGTGGGACTGAATGTTCTGGCAGCATGTGTATAGTAGAGGATTGAAAATTCGATCATCAATAGGAGGAAAGGACCTCAGCCTTGTGAAGGTTTTGTGCCCCAGTGTAGGGGAATGCCAGGGCCAATAAGTGGGAGAGGGTGGGGTGGCAGGCATGGTGAGGGGGGAGGAAAAAGGGGTTTGTTCTTGTTGTTTTTGTTTGTTTGTTTGTTTTTTGGAGGGGAACCTGGGAAAGGAAAAATTTACATGTAAATAAAGAAAATATCTAATATAAAAAATTAAAAAAATAATAAAAAAAAGAAATAAAAAAAATCAGGATGAGTCCCATGTGTATCACATTATCTGACAATATTACGTTTTGAATTTAATCAGGATATTAGCCAGTTGTTTTAATATCCACTCAAATATGCTCATGAATGATACTGATATTTTGCATCTACTATCAGAGACTAAGGAAGGGAGAGAAAGAACTTCAGTCACCTTTTTGTTGGTGGTAACTCAGTAGTAGTTATTTTTCTCCTCAAAAATCTGTACCACCCTACCCATGGAAGTCAGCAAACTATTTTGAATTCACAATTTAGAATGTATAGTTTTAAGGAACATGGTGTTCACCATCATTGAAGTCTGTAAAGAGCCGTGCACATGAGAGAGTAGGCAAATGGTGATAGTATGGATATTTAATAAATATTCTTTTCTACCCCAAATTAGTGTTACAGTCAAGTTCAAGGGAATAAAAGTGTTCAGGGGTGGGGGAGGTGGCGGCGGCCTTGAATTGTCCTTTCAACCAGCTTCAGGTAATTTCCTATATAATCCAAACTCAAAAGTGAAGTAAAAATGTGTTCATTTTAGAGATACACTTATCTACTATCTGTTTTCTTCAGATATTAATTTTTTACCTCTACACAAAAGCCAGTATTTTTGCACATTTTTATTTTACACATTTATTTCATGTCTACACTAATAAAAGTGTATCGTGGGTCCTTAGAAACAGCTGTAGATTGTAGGATTATTACTAAAGGTAGCCATAGTTTCAGCTCGCCCGTCTTCATTATAGCACTCCGGTAATAAAACATTCTTGTTTTAAAGAAAGAAATGGTATGCAAATGCATGAACATATGATCATATGCATATAAATTCTTACTGTGAATTTTAAAAGCACTCACTAAGAAAGAGACTCGAAAACAAACAAAGCCAGCGCCTCCCACTGTGCTCTTAATTCCCTTTTTTTGTGGTTGATGTTTGTCCACAAAGGCAAATCAAGTCTTTAAAATGTATATGAACAAGCGCCTTCCAGCGGTGAGCATGTAATTGGCCAATCAGTTTTTATTCAAAGAGATTTGTAAAATGCCACTGTAACATTCCTGCTTAATTTCTATTTGGCCTGGACCGATGCTTTTCTCTGGAGCATGCCAATTTTCCAGGTCTTTTTCTTATACAGCTAGAAGAGAAAATGAATGGAATCACTTTTTTTTTCACATATTCATAAACAAGAAAAGTGGAACAAAAATCTAATTTTTTTCACTGTTAACAACTTACTTTATATGTTTAGGATGTGTTTCAAGTTATCATTTGATCTTTGTTTAGATGCTTTAGAATTAATCATCACTGCAAGCTAAAGGAAACCAACATGCACAGGGTTCTTTTTACAACCATCTGCCACCACAATGAAAGAATTTGGCTCCGAAGTTTATTGGATATACGCTTTATTATAAATAAAAGTATATTGCTGTGAATTTATGATTTAATGATAAACAGAGCTATTGCTTTGTTGCCGGGACCATACTATCAAGAAGTGGGAAGAGGTAAATAGCATTAGAGACTATAAAACGAATAGTGAACTAGGTCCATTTGCTCTGTTTAGAGGCCTGAACATAGCTAATCATGCATTTTGTTAAATACTTGTTTGATGATATTCTTAATCACACATCCTTTGTCGTTCGCTGGTGTTCTCAGGTGCTGTTAATAAAAACCAGTATTCCTGAAAGCACAAATAGATTGGAAGCAGATGTTGTTAGTAAAACGGAATTGGCAAAAGGTGAAACGTTTGCAATTTAAAAACGGACTAATGTCTTTAATGTGCGAGTTCGCTGTAGTTATGCATTCCTGCAGGATGTAAAGTCCAGGCAGGGAAAGAGCTCAGACAAATGTCTGAAAGAACAGTGTTGGAATTGCTGGCCAAAGTTGTAGGAGATAAAGTAAACATGAGGAATATCCTCAAATCAGACTGTTAAACTGTAACATAAAATATGACTTTAAACATCTTAAAAATACAAAAAGGTAAATTAATTTGGAGCCTAGTTCTCCTTTAAGCAGAGTTCTAGTTATGTTTATAAATGCATATTCCTTTTTCCATATGTCAGGTATACATAACAATGTTTCTTAATTCAGTGCTTAAAACATGCAAACATGACAACAGGAATTATCTATGGCCTGATTATCATAATAGTTTACTCATTTTTCAAAAAAAATTTTTGTGAGCATTTATTTCTTTATAATAAAAGGAAGCTTTTAAATATAGGTGTAATGAAACTGAATTTTTATGAAGTCAAGTTATAGTGAAAATGGAAAAAAAGAAGGAGAGATCTCAGTTTGGAAAAGTGAACTCTTATTTGTGATGTCATTCTCAATTTTATAAGGAAATGAAATAAAGAGAAATTTCTCTGAGAAGCCCTTGGAGAAAGGGAGGAAGGAGGCACTCATCTCCCACATCCAATTGGTGGTTGGGAGAATGCCTTGGGTTCCTTTCCGTGTCATTTAGCATTTCTGAACTTTTAAAAAATAGAATACGTATTAGTTCATCACCAGAACGACTTTGTTCACAAAAGCAAAACCCTCCCCTAAACAAAACCTCAAGTATCTCCTTTGGATTGAATAACGGTTCACTTCGGTTTCTAAAATCCGCAGCTCCTGGAATCAGCCCCGCCTCATCTACAGCTGGCTTCATAAACCGGTGGACATAAATATAAATATGTTTTTGTCATGAGGTCATAAAATTAACTGTAACTACTAAGACTTGAGTGGACAAAGGTGCCAGTGTTTTATTACTCGACCGTACCTAGAGTTCAGTTTCAAATAACAATTTTGACAAATTATCAACTGACATCATGTTTCTTGGATGGAGGCGGATGTGCATGATTAATTGCCTGTA
>JADRCD010168898.1:0-50139 GCA_019843815.1 Montemys delectorum | reverse complement strand
CCCCCCCCCCCCATTCTGTAGTTGTCTTTTCATTTTCTTCATAGTTTTAAATTTAGCAGCACCCTTCTCCCTCATTTGATTATGGTTCTGGTAATATTTAAGAAAGCACTGCCTATGGCCATATGGACTTGCACTTTACTCCCTAAAAGTTTTGCAGTTTTAGCATTGACCTTTAAGTCTCTAGTTCATTTTAAGTTAATTTCTATTAACATTATTAACATGGCAGTAGTGGTTTAATAATTTTCTGTGCACATGGACATTCAGCTGTGACCAATGCCACCTGCTCAAAGACATTCTTTCTCCCTCTGAATGGTTTTAGTATTCTGTCAAAAATCTACTAACCATCAACTACTCTTTTGAACTTCTCTTTCTAGAACTAAATTTGTATTTTTTACTCTTAGGTGCTTTTATTTTTCATATTAACTTCTATGTTATCATGTGTCTGGTGATTTATCGGGGTATTCAAAAGTGGTAGTTGTGGCAGAAACTGTTCTTCCTTTCCTCCTGGGTATATAATGAGACTGCACTTCTTTGACTCCTCCACTATTGCTAGGTATGGCCATGTCATTAAGCTTTCTTTTATAACATGAGTGGAGTAATTAATGAATGCAACGTTGCAGACTAGATCTCAGGAAAATAGGTGTGTCTACCCCATGATCTCATTCTCTTACTCACTGGTTAGAATACAAATAAGTCAGTACCTTACAGTTGGTTAGCTCAATGATGAGAGTTAAAAATGGAGCTATCCTTTGGGGTACAAAAGGAAAACAAGAATGTGATTTAATTCTATTTACTTAAAATATGTTTTTAAATGTTAAAAAATTCAGATAAAATGAAATCATGCAACTTTTCTCATTATAATGCAATAAAACTTAAAAAAAAAATGGAGCCATCCTGATACGTGCATCCTTGGATAACTTCAGAAGGTAGAACCTACTTATTAACCCTAAACTACTGTATACGAAGTATCATCTTATAGGAACCATCAAAATTTGAAGTCTCTCTAGTTTAGTCATTTAGTTTTTATCCTAATTAATATAAATTTAGTATATTACAGTAGAACACTGCTGTAACAGAACGCTAACAGAGGTGGTATCTGCTAAGTGGTAGTGTAGAAAGCAGTGAGAAGATGTGCTGCAAAACTGGCAAGCAGGCCAGGATTATAAACCTTGTGCTTTAGGGCAGCATCTCTAACCCTCCCACCTGTTAGGACTGTCACCTCCATGTAAAGCACAAGATAGTATAAAGCACTTAGCTCAATAAATGTCACCTACTGTTACTGTCATGCATTTTTAAAAACTGAGATTGTTATGGCTAAGAGATGGCTCAAAGGCTGAGTGCTTGCTGCTCTTGTAGAGGACCAGAGATGGGTTTCCAGCATCTACATCAGGCAGGCAGTTCACAACTTCTTGTGACTCTAGTTCCCAGGGGATCTGATTCCCTCTGGCCTTCATGGACACATACATGTACATGGTGCACATAAATTCATATGTGTGTGTGTACTCAAGGGAGAGTGTTAAAATATGGAATTGTCAAATCTATAACTATTCCACGTAGCATTTGTCTTTGTATTTTTGCCTTTCTTTCACAAATATACTATCAACTATAGGCTGGAATGCTGTAAAAAGCACTTTTTTTTTTTTTTTTACATTTTTTATTGGTTATTTTATGTATTGGTATTTCAAATGTTATTCCCCTTCCCAGTTTCCCCTCCATAACCCTTTATCTGCTCCCCATTCCTCTGCCTCTATGAGGGAGTCCCCACCTACCCACTCCTGCCTCAGCATCCTAGCATTCCCCTCCCCTGGGTCATCAAGCCTCCACTGGATAAAGGGGCTTCCCTCCCAGTGATGCCCGATAAGGCAGTCCTCTCCTACATAGCTGGAGCCACGGGTCCCCATGTGTACTCTTTGGTTAAAAAGCACTTTTTAAGAGCCTAAACACTCTATCTTTTACAATCTTTTACTTTTCCACTGACTTGAAGTCTTTTTACAGTCTTATAAGTTCTAAGTATCTAGCTGCAATTAATCATGGCTTAAGAGGAAATGAGGCAAAGCCAGTAAAACAGATAAAATTCCCTCTTCCATACAGCTGATGGAAAAGAAAAAAAAAAAATCACAAAAACCCCATATGCTTCCTTCGCTTAAAAGATAACTTTCTGAATTCACACTCTCAACAGGTACACTTTAGAAGAGTTCTATTTGGGGTAAGAACAACAACAAAAAACTCCCCAGTTTCCTGGTACATTTGCATATTTTACCAAAGGCTAGGAGGAAGAGGAGCAGCAAAAGAATCTTCTGGAAACTCCCCATGAACCACAACTGTATTAGTCCTGCTTGGTCACTCAGACAAAGCAAACACTCTCTATTTTAATGCCAGAAAGATAAATAAGGTCTCTAAGGGAAAAGCTAATATTAGTCTTCATTGGTGTAGAGTAGAAACCACTGTAATCTTGTTCTTTTTTTCTTAAGATCTATTTATTTATTTTACATGTATGAGTGTTTTGCTCACATGCATGTCTATGCACCAGCATCTGTGGAGATCAGAAGAAGGTGTCAGATCCTCCATGAGTTACAGATAGTTGTGAGGTATGTGGGTGTTGGGAATTGAACCCTGGTTCTCTGTAAGAACAAAGCTCTTACCTGCTGAATTATTTCTGTAGCCCTCTCTTGTTCCTTACGTATAGCCTCATCTTAACTTTGAAGTGAGAAATTAATTAAGACATGTAAGAACTTACTTCTGAGACACTGAGCTACATTAATAAGATGATGAAAGGTAAAAGGAAAAATGAATACTTGAAGAACCACTCTACTGCAATTTATGCACAGGGTATTGCTAGCCACAGTTCTGTAGATGGGTAAAGAACATCTCACCAGTTAGCAAGCAGAGTGAAGCGATTGGTGTACTTTGGAGGAGGGCTTTTGTGGCAAAATACATGCTTATTGCTTTCAATTTTGATATTTGAAACAAAGTCTCATACTGTAATGCCTTGAAACCATAGTGATTCTTGTCTTTGTACCCTGAAAGTTCATGTGCTTAGATTGCAAGGTTGAACTGTTACACCTGGCGTGATTTACTTTTTCCTATGGTCAAGATTTCACCTTCTCTAAAGCCTTAGCTGCCCTGATGCAAACACAAATACTCTTCTACTTGTTTTACATGAAATTTCAAAATTTGGGTTACTAAAAGTGGAAAGGGCAAGAGGAACTTATGAAGTTATGGTGTCTGAACAGAAGTTGAAACAAAGGAGGCACCAGATGTTGAGAAAATTAATGTGCTAGAAGACACAAATTAGTTCTAGGTCAGAAAGGATATTAGGAAGAAAATTCTTTGAGACATGATGCAGAGAAAACCTAACACACACCAGAAATTAGGGCAGCAAGCAAACCCCATGTCTTAGTGTTCCACTTACTTCTCAATTCCATTAATAGCTTGTGTTAAAATCTCTAATGTCAAATTCAATTTTATTTTAAGACAGGGTCTCTCTCTCTCTCTCTCTCTCTCTCTCTCTCTCTCTCTCTCTCTCTCTCTCTCTCTTGGTTTTTCAAGACAGGGTTTCTCTGTGTAGTCCTGGCTGTCCTGGAATTTACTCTGTAGATCAGGCTGGCCTTGAATTCAGAAATCAGCCTGCCTCTGCCTCCCAAGTGCTGGGGTTAAAGGCGTGTGCCACCACTGCCTGGCTTAAGACAGGGTCTCTCTACTTAATCCTTGGCTGTCCTAGAACTCACTATACTGACCAGGCTAGTCTGGAACTAATAGAAATCAGCCTGCCTCTGCCATTCAGAGTATAACACCATGCCCAGCTCAATTTTTAAAGCATCTTAACTTGGGAAGTTAACTCTCTCCATAACATCAGCTTTGAGCTTATGTGATGCTAAATCTTCTTGTAACTGAGTAAATGTCTCATTTATAGCTATATGAAAGACAATATGCTCTATTAAAAAAGCCAGCATGATACATACATACAAAACAGACATAAAACAATGGAACAGAATGGAGCACCCAAAAATAAACCCACACATTTATAAGCACCCCATCTTTGACAAGTCATCATAAATACTCAGTGGAAAAAGAAGGAATATTTAACAAATGGTTCTTCGAAAACTAAGTGCCCACATATAAGAGCAAAACTAGATTCATACTGACCAAAAATCAATTCAAAATGGAGTCAAATGCAGAACCAGTCTAAAAAGCTGAATGAATAAAAAGGCCCTATAAAAATGAATACTTACATGAACAATGGGACTTTACTAAGCTGTAAACAAGAATATCATGATGAGTTTTGCATGAAAATGGATGGAACCAGAGATCATAGTGTTAAGTAAAATAAACCAGACTCAGAATAACAAACACTGCATTTTTCTTCTGTAGAATCTAGATTAAATTTACATGGGCACACATGTACCCCTGACCACACACACGACATCAAAGTATAAAGAGAATTATAAAAGGAGAGGAAAGGATCTAAACTAAAAGAAGTTGGTGAAGGGCAAATAACTAAGTATAAGAATGTTAGTATGTGTATGTGTGTGTGTGCGCGCGCACGCATGAAAACATATCATGCTGTATAGTATAAGAATAAGGGCGGGAGAGATGGCTCATCCATTAAAGGCTAGGGTCACAATCAAAAATATAAGAATAAAATAATGCTACAATATCACCAAATAAATTTCATCCAAATTATTTTATTAAACTTGAACCAAAAATATTTCTCATTAAAAATTTTAACTATAGATCTGCCCCAATACCAGGAGTAACTGAGACTAGCATGACTCATGCACACAGGAACTCCGCCAGCCCAGTGGTAAAGGTTCTTTCCAGTCTGTTTGGGCCAGTGCCCAAGCAGATCTTGGGCTCAAATTCCGCACAACACCCAGAGGAAGCTCCACTCCCAGGCGCTCTAACATGCCCAGGATCATAGGATCAGAGACGAGGAGGACACAACATCTGCCCAACACCTGGAGTAACTGGGACCAGTGAGACCCAGGCACGCAGGAACTGGGCCAGCCTAATGACAAGGGTTCCTTCCAGTCTGTCTGGGCCAGTGCCCTGAGCAGACCTTGGGCTTAAACTCTGCATCGAGTCGCATAATACCCAGAGGAAGCGCCACTCCGAGGTGCTCTAATGGGCCTAGGATCACAGAGACAATTTGACTCCAAGGAGTTCTGACACAACCAGGATCACAGGAAGGAAAGTCTCCAGTCAGATTTAGCCAGGGCAGGTAGCACTACAGATAACCAGATGGTGGGAGGCAAATGGAAGAACATAAGCAACACAAACCAAGGTCACTTGGCATCATCAGAACCCAATTCTCCCACCATAGCAAGTCCTAGACACACCATCACACCAGAAATGCAAGATTCAGATCTAAAATAACTTCTCATGATGATGATACAGGACTTTAAGAAGGACATAAATAACTCCCTCCAAGAAATACAGGCGAACACAAGTAAACAGCTAGAAGCCTTTCAAGAGGAAACACAAATATTCCTTAAAGAATTACAGGAAAACACAATCAAACAGGTGACGGTCATGAACAAAACCATCCAGTATCTAGAAATGGAAATAGAAACAATAAAGAAATCACAAAGGGAGATAACCCTGGAGATAGAAAACCTAGGAAAGAGATCAGGAGTCATAGATGCAAGCATCATCAACAGAATACAAGAGATAGAAGAGAGAATCTCAGGGGCAGAAGATACCATAGAAAATATTGACACAACAAAGAAAATGCAAAAAGCAAAAAGCTCCTAACCCAAAACATCCAGGAAATCCAGGACACAAAGAGAAGACCAAACCTAAGGATAATTGGTATAGAAGAGAGTGAAGACTCCCAACTTAAAAGGCCAGTAAATATCTTCAACAAAATTATAGAAAAAAACTTCCCTAACCTAAAGAAAGAGATGCCCAAAAACATACAAGAAGCCTACAGAACTCCAAATAGACTGGACCAGAAAAGAAATTTCTCCTGTCACAAAATAATCAAAATACCAAAGGCATTAAATGAAGAAAGAATTTTAAAAGCAGTAAGGGAAAAAGGTCAAGTAACATATAAAGGCAGGCCTATAAGAATTACACCAGACTTCTCACCAGAGACTATGAAAGCTAAAAGATCCTGGGCAGATGTCATACAGATCCTAAGAGAACACAAATGCCAGCTCAGGCTACTATACCCAGCAAAACTCTCAATTACCATAGATGAAGAAAGCAAGATATTCCATGACAAAACAAAATTTACATAATATCTTTCCACAAATCCAGCCCTACAAAGGATAATAGATGGAAAACAGCAACATAAGGAGCAAAACTACACCCTAGAAGCAAGAAAATAATCTTTCAACAAACCCACACAAACATAACTTCTCCTTTAACAACAAAAATAACAGGAAGTAACAATTACTTTTTCTTAATATCTCTTAATATGAAAATTAATATTACCATCATATCCTAGTAGATCAAAATTCGAAAGTATGAGGAATTAGAAATTTGTTGGCTATTATCCAGTGGTCTCTCTAATTTGGTAATTGGCGAAATAGGTCCAATATTGTACAATCCATATACATTTTCAGCTTGTTTGTATGTGACAGTGTCTTGCTGTATACCACATAATGGTCTTGAAATCATGCTTCTCCTATCTCAGCCTCTCGATTAGTAGGATTGTTTATTTGATGTTTTTACACTACACTGTGGTTTTCAGAACTGCTTACATATTTCAAAATTATTTATATAGCCAAAAGAAATGTAGACAATTAACTTGGGAGGTGGCTTGTAAAAGAACAACAAAGAGACTGAATCCTTTGCTTGATATTTATAACTATTGTATCAAGTTTGAAGAAGAGGCCTTTATAAGTTACTCTTTCTCTGAGATGAATGCTTTTCAAAATCATCACTGCCAATAAACCAGATTCTTACCCTCACCTGATGTCTGTGCCACCCTCCAAGCAGAACCATTGTTCATTGAAACAGTTGGTGAATGACTTTATGGATAGACTATCTTAATACACACACCATTTCTTAAATGAATGTAACCTGTTCTCTGTGGGCTGAGAATGAAGACAATCACTCAAGTCAAATAGCATTGACCACAGCAGGAAATTTGTATCCAAAAATCGTGTCTACAATTCATTCCTTGGTGCAGCAGAACTGTCAACTCTTAGCTTAGCTACTATGGAGGTAAAATCCTTTGGTAATGTGAGGGTCACTAAAGTACAGCCTTATTACAATGAACTCCAATGTCTAAAAAATTGTTCTTAATTTGGGCTTGTACCACAGTAAGAGCCAAGATTTTAAACTCTACTAAATACAAAACAAAACAGACAAACAAACAAAAAGGCTTTATGTTCATTTAAAAAAACTAGTAGTGATATATTATTTTAAAATATACAGTTAATATATTTGGAATTATTTAAAATTTATATTGAGAAAAACGTATGTATTTTCAGTATTGCTGTAGACAAGCATCTACATAAGACTGTTCAATTGATTGTTGCTTTATATCAAACAACTTTTATAATACTCATTTTTATTATAATAGTATTTTATAAATTTTAAAGAATATGACAAAATAAAAAAACAAAGGTATTATAGGTATTGAAAGCGAGTCTCTGGGAGGAGTTGGGATACAAAGGGGAAAGAAGAATGTGATGTAATTCTATTTACTTAAAATACATTTTTAAATTTTAACAAACTCAAATAAATTGAAATTATGTATTTTTCTCATCATAATGCAATAAAACTGAAATCAATAAAAAACTTTATACATAAAATTATAAATATTTATGGAGTATTATTTTAATGTTTGGAGGCATGCTTGTAACTGAGTGTTAGGGGATTTGATATAGCAGGTTTCAGAATACTTCACACTCTAATAAGCTGCTATTCACTTATTATTTCTGGTCCTCAAATGAAATCTGTTTGCCATTTCCCATTTTTTTTTTTTTTAAAGTTACAACTCTCAGTACTATAGCATCCATATTGTAACTTACTCTAAAGTTCTCTCGGCCCTGATAAATTTGGTGGTAGACATGGAGGACTGGCACAGAGTATGTAATAATTAAGAAACTTGAGGGGTTGAAATACACTCTGATAAAGATGCTGCAGAAAAAGCTTTGATAAGATTTCTGAAGCTGTAGAAGGCTAACCAGAAATCTGAGAATGAATGAACTGAGAGGGTGGGGCATACACATCTGTCACTCACCATTCTTGCCCACCTCGGATTTAAAGTTCTTTTGAGTTGGTTTCACCATAGAGTAGATAGATACATGGTGACCTGGGAATGGGAAGACACCATGCCTGTGAATCTGCTTACACCTTACTCACACCTAATGCTTTCCATCATCAATACTACAATGTCAGAGCCTGGACTTTCAAGTACATTTTAAAAATATGATCTATGCCCATCCATTTTTTGTTTTCTCTACAGGCATAGTGAACACAGATGTTTCCGGCTAATTCTGTGGTCTTGACTGGGTGCTGTTTTAAATGAAGGAAGTATGTGTAGTTGAGAAATAAACACTTCTGAGAACTGAATCAAGTGACTTGAAGGTAATAATTCCAGTTCTCTATATACGCAAACCTTTCCAAACAAGTTATTAACTCTAACACACTAAGTAAAACTCTTTAAATTACATCATTTTTGTTTATAGTTAATTATATGTCATAAGCAGTCAAGCATATCATATAAGTATGCAGCCTAGGTTATAAATTATAAATGTTGGTTCAGTGGCAATTAAATCAGTTTATTGTGTGAAATGAACAGTGTGCCATTTGTCCTTTTTTTAAAAACTCTCTGTCTCTACTCCATTTGTAAGAGTGATCTCCTTGTGCCTAGACTACGCTCTGTGGGAAGAAGCTGTACCTCTGACAAGGTCAGGTCACTACAATGTTCCTAAAACTCTAGAACTCTTCTCAAATAATGAATGAGGTCTTCTCTGTGATAATTCCAGCCTGTGTCAAGTTGACACACAAAACCAGCCAGTACAATTGACTCCTTGTCAACTTGACACACAAACACATCACTATTAAGCCTCAACCCTTACTTTCTCATTCATCCCCAAGATCTAAAGTCCCACAGTCTTTACATATTAAAAGTTCAATCAATTTAAAATGTTCAATATCTTTTAAAATTCAAAGTCTCTTAACTGTGGGCTCCACTAAAATACATTCTTCCTTCAAGAGGCAAAAATATCAGGGCACAGTCACAATCAAAAGCAAAACCAACTGGGATCCAACTCACGATCTTCTGGGCTCCTCCAAGGGCTTGAGTCACCTCTCCAGCTATGCCCTTTGTAGCACACATCTTGTCTTCTGGGCTCCAGATGCCTGTACTCCACTGCTGATGCTGTCCTTAGTGGTCATTGCATGGTACTGGCATTCCCAAAACACTGCTGTAACTAGGCTTTACCAATAGCCTCTCATAGACTGTCTTCATGGTGCCAAGCCTCAACTCCTTTGCATGACACCTTCAGTCCTGGGCCATCAATTGCAAACCGAGGCTGCCCCTTCACCAATGGCCTTCCATGGCCTCTCACTGTGCCGAGCCTCAGCTGCTCTTCATGACCCCTTCGTGCTGTCAAAACCAGTACCACCTGGGTGACTCTTATACATTACCAAGTCCTGCTGCAGCACAAGGTACAACCTTGGCTATCTCTGGAACACAACCTCTTTGTGCTCTCAGAAAATACTTCCCAGAAGATGTCACCTCAGTGATGCTGGTATCTTCTTAATCACTGCTAATTTCTTAGCTCCAGCTAACCAGCATCAATAGTCCCAGTAATGCAAAGTTTTCGCTTTAGTAGTTCTGGTATCTTGTTAATCACAGCTGATTCTTCAGCCCCAGTTAACCAGAACCACAGAATCTTCACAATCAAAATAGTATGGCCCTGATAAGAGTCTTTAATCTTCCCTCTGAAATTTCACAAGCCAGGTCTCCATCTTCTGCACTGTTCTCAACATGATCTTCCAAGATCCTACAGAATATCCCATAGAGTTCTTAACAATCAGTGGCTCTTCTAGCTCAAAGTTCCAAAGTTCTTCCACAATCCTCCCCAAAACATGGTCAGGTTGTCACAGGAATACCCCACTATGCTAGTACCAATTTGTCTTAGTCAGGGTTCCTATTCCTGCACAAACATCATGACCATGAAGCAAGTTGGGGAGGAAAGGGTTTATTTAGATAACTTCCATATTGCTGTTGATCACCAGAGGAAGTCAGGACTGGAACTCAAGCAGGTCAGGAAGCAGGAGCTGACACAGAGGCCATGGAGGATGTTCCTTGCTGGCTTGCTTCCCCTGGCTTGCTCAGCCTGCTCTCTTATAGAACCCAAGACTTCCAGCCCAGGGATGGCACCACCCACAAGGGGCCCTATCCCCTTGATCACTAATTGAGAAAATGCCCCACAGCTGGATCTCATGGAGGCACTTCCCTAACTGAAGTTCCCTTCTCTGTGATAACTCCAGCCTGTGTCAAGTTGGCACACAAAACCAGCCAGTACAACTGGCTTAAACAGGAAGTTTTATGTTAGGTATATTTTACTGCAATTTTTTTAAACTTGGCTTTCTTGATTTCATACAACATCTACTATTAACATGTTCATTCAGTACTTTTATTTACCATTATACTGAGCATCCTAGCCAGTACAATAAAACAAGAAAAAATGGAAGTTAGGAAAAATTCTTTATGTAATATAAAATTATTTTTATTTAATTCAACATGAACATGATCATTGAAAACTGTAGAGCCTACACAACAGTTATTAAGCAAATAACAAATAAATACCATTAGAAAGTCAACAGAAAGAGAAAAGAAAGAGTACAAGATATAAGATCATATGGCTGACTATATTTGTCAAAAATGGCCACCGCCACACTTCTGTTTATATGTGTACTTCACTAGCATCACCAGACTCCATTAAAGTAAAATTTGTTCCTCTAACACTACTGGAGGATACTGGGTCAAACTGTATTGCTTCAATAAGAGAAATGTATCAGAGAGACTGAGTGAACTCTGAGATTTTCATAAAAGGTGATCTTGACTTTGCCTGACATCTGTTTCTACTCTCTCTTCCCCTATGATCTGTCCCTGGAAACCAACCATAATTTTGTGAGACAAAAGGAAGCCATGAGCAAGGTTCTACTTGACAGCCATGGAAGTCTTAGGCCTAAGGCCCTAAGGCAGCACTTACCACCAAGTATGTATGAAAGCAAGCCCCCAGGTTCTGCTGTTAGCCTTTGAACCACACTAGCTGATATGGGGTGGTGCAGAAATAAGTTCTACCTATTGCATTCTAACTAAAGTGCAGATGTGACAGCAAAATAGATGGTGCTACTGTTTAGGCCACTAGACTGCAGTGATTTGTTACAGTCACAGAGCAGCATGGTAACTAGTACAGCTCAATAACCAAAAACATCTTTTTTATTTTCAGACATTAACAAAAAATATTTAAAGAAAAGACTAAAACATAACAGCTGTTATAACAGTGAATGATATTATTTGGGAATAAATTTACCAAAATATGTACAAGGTCGCCAATATAGGCAGAATCATGCAATGACTGTACAACTGGCTCGAGCGCCTGTGAACATAGATGAGGCTGATGAATGTGATATTAGAGCAGAGAAGCCAGAGTGCTTTCTTTAGTCAGAGATGCAAAACAGGAACTCATAAATGCAATCTATCCTGCTACTGCTGGTTTATTAATGACATAGTCTATATAAATGATATAACAGATAAACTCTAGCAGCTGAGAATTATCTCAGCCTATAGCCACCAAGAAAATGAAAAATCAACCCAATCATGGCAGAGTGGACTCTGCCAATGTGAAGGACCCTAGAATAACAGAAACAGAGCTCAGACAACACCTTAATTCTTGTGAGGCCCGAGACATAAAACCTAGCAAAGTCCACCTGGACTTCTGACTTATAAAACTATGAAATGATAATGACAGAGTGTAAAACTGTTCTACATTCTATTAGGAACCAAATACAGTAACAAAGGAAAACAAAAACATTCTAAGAATTAATTGTGATTATGATGGTTATTATGTAGTAATACACAGCTGTTAAAACAAGGCCTCCTGTATACTTAAAACAGATTCATTTTTGGCATGTTACCTGTACACTTAAAAATTGATCTTAAAAAGAACTGACTTCTTTAAAGTTCACTCCTAATGCTTTGCTTTTCTGCCTTGGGTTTGAGGAGCTGGGGATCAAATCCCAGCCTGGTAGCTTCCAGGCAAGTACTGTCCCTACACTCCTGCCACTCTATACACTACTCTTACAGTCTCTGCTCTATGCCTCTCATTCAGACTTGCAGAGGACATGGACAGATTACATGTTCTGATTTGCATTTTAAGTTCTATTTAAAAAGTAGTCCGGGGTAGTAACACGTCCCTTTAATGCATTCAGGAGGCATGGATAGGCAAATCTTTTGTGAGTTACAGGCCAACAGTCTACATAGCAAGTTCCAGGCCAGCCAGGGCTATATAGTGAAGTTCTGTTTCAAACAAGCTAGCTAGCTAGCTAGGGTCATCAAAGACCATATTCTGCTGTCAGAAGAATAAAATAGACAAGAAGGAATCACATAGGATTCCATTGTACTAGCAGTATTTCATTTTTGAAGCCATTAAAATGCATGTGTATTATTCTTTGAGATCATTCCTAGAGTTAGAATATTACATCATATTTTAAAAGTTCTATACCAAAGCTGGGCAGTGGTGGCACATGTCTTTAATCCCAGCATTTGGGATGCAGAGACAGGCGGATTTCTGAGTTTGAGGCCAGCCTGGTCTAAGAGTGAGGTCTAGGACAGCCAAGGGCTACACAGAGAAACCCTGTCTCAAAAAAAAAAAAAAAAAAAAAATTATACCGAAGCTTGCAAACTAAGGCCTGTGTGCCAAATCCAATTCAACATTTATTTCTCGTAATAAAATTTTCTGTACCACTGTAACAGTTATCTGTTTGTGATTTGTCAATGGTTATACCATAACAAGGAAGCCATTTTATTATAAGGTCCAACTAAAACTCTAGAATACAAAAAGATATAGTGAACTAATAAGTAACTGAATATAATCATGGATGTGGTTTTACAAAAATGGTCAGCAAGGTTGATGACTGTCCTAGTTAGCTTCAGCTGTCAACTTGACACAGCCTGGAGTCATCTAAAGGAGCCTCCATTGAGAGACTGTGTATATCAGGCTAGCCGGTGCAGGGAGTCAGAGACCAAGGCAGTAAGTACTCCTCCCATGGGTTTTACTTTGAGCTTCTGCCCTATTTTCCTCAATGATAACCTGGAAATATAAGCCTAATAAACCCTTTCCTCCTCAAGTTGATTTTGGTTACAGTATTTTAACACAGCAAGAGAATGGAACCAGAGCAACAAAGACAGATCAAGTGGCAATGGGAAGAAAGTCAGAACTAAGCTTTAAACTGACTAACAGAACATTAAAATGATGGACAAGCACTACATCTACACAATCCAACATAGTAGCCATGTGTGTTGAAATGTGGCTACAGTGCCTGATCAAACATTCACATTTATTTCTAATCAAATAGTCACATACACCTAAGGACTGAGGATGTAGTTTCAGAGCCTTACAATCTACATTAACAGTACCTGTTACATGAAACCTAAAATGGATTGTTGAAGGGAACTATGGGGCTGGGGAGTTGCTTCCACTTTGGGAAATTCTGACCAAATTTTGACCAACATGTGGAGAAGGACAAGGGCAAGGCTGCAGATTTGAGAATAATAAAGTAAGAAACTGGGCCAACTGATTGATCTTTCAAGAAAGAAAATGTAAGGCAAGAGAAGCAGAGAGCCAGGTTGAGATCTGGAGGGTTTCATGCTAACTCATCAGTGAACAAACATGGTTTTCATGCTAACTCATGAAGCTAACTGATATAAGTAGGCAATATAAGTGTAAGACTTCTGGGTTGATGATGAGCAAAAAAAAAGGGAGTGAACACCAATGTTTTCCCTCTTCATTTGACAAACAATAGCAACAAAATGGTACGCAGCAGGATGTGGTAGTGCAGACCTGTAATCCCAGCTCTTGGGAGGAGGAATCAATGCTAGACTTACTTACATAGTGAGTATGAGGCCAGTTTGTGCTACATGAGAACTTGCCTCACAAAATAAAAAGTTGGGGCTGGAGAGATGGCTCAGTGGTTAAAAGCACTGACTGCTCTTCCAGAGGTCCTGAGATTAATTCCCAGCAACCACACGGTGGCTCACAACCATCTATAATGGGGTCCAATGCCCCGTTCTGGTGTGTCTGTAGACAGCTACAGTGTCTTCACTATATATATGAGTAATATATATATATATAAAAAATAAATATTTTTATTTAAAGTTGCTTTTCTTTTATTCTTTTGCCCAATTACCAACCAGGACACATCTATTTAACTTTTATTGGAGTCCAACATGTTTTAAAAATAAAATTTCAAGATTATTAAACGTTTAAAGTCTTTCACTAGATCAATATTCATTATACTTTCTACTCTGATCCACTTCCCTCTTCACCCAAACCACAAAGAAAATATCTCTCAAGCTTCTAAAAAGAAAAGAAAAGCGTATGTATATTGATTGCATAAGAGCATGCTATAAAAAGGAACACAAAAGGGTGCAAGGTGCCTCATCTCTCAGCCAGCAGAGCTGCATTCCATGGATGAGATCAGTGATCTCATTTCCAGAGTCTATCAATATTTTTTTTGGTTCTGTTTAGTTTAATTGAAGTTAAAAACAAACAAACAAGCAAGCAAGCAAGCAAGCAAGCAAACAAACAAAACACTGTGCTTGATGTTATACAGATCCAGAGATGTGCAGAAGCTGTTCTAATCAGTAATGGCATAAGGAGTGAAAAGTATTCCCCAAGAACACATCTAAATATTTACACATCAATATGACCTTATTCTACAGAGTAACTGAGATGGGATGTTTGATAATTTTAGTTTACAATTTGCTCAGAAACCAGGACATGCACAGCATGCTGCCGTTTATAACAGTAATACTATTTATTATAGTAACTTTTACTATTAAGGAGATTCTAAAGCATGGGGGAAAAACACAGAAAGTTTCTAGACAATAGTACCTGCTATGATATCAGAGACTTTGATTTACTTCCTTGATGTATATTAACCACACCTCACTGAACCTCTTATATCTGATCAATTAAAAAAGCATATCAATATTAGGAAAAATAGCCAGGCAGTGGTGGCACACGCCTTTAATCCCAGCACTTGGGAGGCAGAGGCAGGCGGATTTCTGAGTTTGAGGCCAGCCTGGTCTACAGAGTGAGTTCCAGGACAGCCAGGGATATACAGAGAAACCTTGTCTCGAAAACAAACAAACAAAAACAACAAAAAAATTAGGAAAAATATTATAGAAATTAAAGCCTTTAAAAAACTTTTTATTGATTCTTTGTGAATTTTACATTATGCATCCCACAATCCCACTCATCTGTCCACCACCTTTGCAACTTCCACCAAAAAAAGAAAAAAAGAAAAATAGGGAAAAAAAGTCTCTCCATGAAAGCTGTGGTGTGTCATGTGTTTGTCACACAGTATATTCTTTTGTCCAAACAGCTTTATTTGCAAATGATCATTGCAATAAATTTTGGTTTAGATTGAGAACTCTGGCTTCTGCTACATTATCAATACTAGATCCTCACCAGAACTCCTCGGTTATCCTGTTATTGCCCTGTGTCATGGAAGTCCTGCAGCTTTGGATCTGCAGAACTGGCCCTTCATGCACTCCAGCAGTTCACAGATAAGATGGATACTGGAGTGCACCAGCTCAGAGCCAAGATCTCGGTCTGGGTACAAGCTGGTTTAGCTTATTCACTCTCTTGCACCTGCGCCACCAGGGCCAGCTCTTCTATTCTGCTCAGGCAAGAGGGGAAGACAGCTCTTTCATGAGTTCACACTGTTGGCTGGCTCATCTACACCCAGCTACCAGGATACTATGATGCCCAGGCAGGGGTTAGGGGGCAGTTCTCCTACACCAAATGCCACCAGAGCCAGCTCTCCCATGCTACCAAACGAGGGGTGGGCCAGGTGTCCGGAGTGTGGTGACCAGCTCAGAATAGTGTTCAGACAACAGCATGACTTTAAGCAGCACCCCAGACCAGGGACATTTGTATTGCCTTTGGTGGTAACACAGGCCTCAGACATTGTCTTAGTCAGGGTTTCTATTCCTGAACAAACATCATGACCCCATGCCCCCAGTGGCAACATGGGCCCAGATGTCATCATGGCCTCAGGGGGTGCAGCACAGGCCACTCAAATAAGTATATTCCCTGGCAGCAACACAAGCGTCAGACATCCACATGACCTCAGGTGGCAGCCCAGACCACTGACATCTGCATGGCTCTGGGTGGTAATTCAGACCATGGACATCAACATAGACCCCAGCCGCAACAGGATCACAGAGCCAGACACAACCCTCAGTGGCAGCCTGGGCCAGGGTGTTACCATGGCCTCAGGTGGCAGCCACTCAAATCAATGTTGTCCTCCATCCCTTGCATTACAGCCATGGACATCAACACGGTCTCAGGCAGCAGCGCAGATCACTGACATCGATGGCCTTTGGTGACAACACAGGCCACAGATATCAGCACAGACTGTGGCTATCATAGGGGCATGGATACAGACATGGTAGCAGCCTGGCTGGGCCTCTCCATGGCTTCATTCCTTATATCTGTCTGCTCTTCACCACCATCTATCCTCAGTTCCACCCCTCTCCATAGTGCACACAGTGCTCAGCTTTGCTTTCTCTTCCATCTCTCCACTGTGTACTCCCTATTTCCCATTTCCCCATCACATATCCACTCATTGTAGTGGCGCCTACTGATTAAGATCTTTTTGAAAAAAAACTTTATTTTATTTATGCTTGTGTGTATATGCTCTTGTTTGCCTGTACATGTATAAACTGCACACAGGAGCTTACAAGTACCAGAAGAGCACACTGCATACTCTGGAATTGAAGTTACTGGCAGCTGTGAGTCATTGTAGGTAACTAAACCCAGAAGAGAAGCAAGTGCCCTTAACTGTTGAACCCCTTTTCTAGCCTGAAGATTAAGATCTATAAGGCTGAAAAGTGTCCCATTTGCCTTTCCCTCTTTCACAATTTAGCTCAGTAGCTACCATACTATGACTATTAATTGCATATGACTAAGTAAATGAATAAATCCCCTGCTTCCAAGGCACCCATTCACACATGTGTGCTTGTTTGGTTATGGTTTTGTAGATTCAGTATGTAGCTCAGGTTGGCCCACGACTCACTATATACAAGGATGGCTTCAAAGTTGGGATCCTCCTGACTCAGCCTCTCAAGTGCTGTAATTACAGTTATATAATACCATCCCTATCTTAGTGTACACACACACACACACCCTAAAACACACACACTCCAGATCTTAACTGGGACTATATAGTTAAAATGTTTACAAAAAGAAACATTTCCCCTCCAAAACAGTGTATAAGTACTACTATGAAATCAGTGATAGAAATTTATTAGGTAGCAAAAAACATGATTAGTTTGAGTTTTCCAATTCTACAGGTCACAGAATTAGTGTGAGGAAGAAACAGGTTTTGTCTGTCTATCTGTTTGTTTGTATTTTTTATTGAGACTGGGTCTCCCTATATAGGTCTAGCTATCCTAGAACTTGTTATATAGATCAGGCTGGAATTAGAGACGTGCACTACCACACCTGGCAAAATAAATTTATACACAGCATTTTAAAAGAATAGTAACAAAAAAGAATCCCATCCTCATTTGAAGCAATTTGGTGTCTTCTACTTAATGAAGATAAAATACATATAGAGACTTCAAAGTTAAGCTCAAGGATAACTAATCATCTGATGGCTGATCAAGCCCATTAAATCCAGTTTTGTTTGTGACAGAACAAAGTTTCCCCCCAAATAATGTACTTTCCATAGTTTATTAAGATCATGTTTTGTTAAGGACTGAAGTTAGGGTCTTGTGCATGCTAGGCACATGCTCTACCACTGTGCTAAACCCTTAACCTGGGATTTCATTTTTGTTGCTGCTTAGGCTAATATAATGTCAATTTTAAAAATATACACAGGGGGAGATATATTCAGGTTGAGTGTAAAATCCCTGATTCAATTAGCTGAAATCCAGAATACTCCAAATTCTGAAGCACTTCTGATTCCAAGCATTTCAGATAAAAAAAATATTCAATTTGTAATTATCCTGTCTAATAGTAGACACACATAGGATATATGGAGTCACTACTTTTAATTACTAAAGACAACAAACACATTGTCTGAAATTGCAAATAGTATTCTCTAGAGAAACTGTGTTAGAATAGGAGTTTGCAGCTGGCCCTTGTAAGTTTGTAGCACTATATAACACCTAGTAGGACCTGAAGCCAGCTGAAAGTCTGGCTCCAAGATGTTTGGAAGGGAGGGTAAGCAGAATTCTCATCAGGCTGCTCTCATTATTATGGCTTGCATTCTGATCACCAGCAGTCACAACAAGATAGTTGGGATGGAAAGGTAATTCTGATCAACAAGCAAACAAGAAAATAATTGCAATATGGTATTTTTTAGTTCGGTAACTTCCTCTAGCATCTGTTTCTCCCTGAAGCTCCCAGGAAGTGCCTTGTCTCTACTTTCAAGGAATGAACTTGTTGTTTCTGGACAAAGCTGATCTCTTTCCCAGAGCTAGAGGAAAGAACGTCTGTGCCAGCTGCAGCTCCACTCTTAACTGCTGATCTCTTAGCAAAGAATTCAACATAGCAGGGTTTGCTGCACAGTCATAAAAATCCTTCAATTGAGGCCAGGACGTGATGGCATACGCCTTTAATCCCAGCACTCAGGAGGCAGAAGTAGGTAGATCTCTGAGAACTAGGCCAGCCTGGTCTACAGTGAGTTCCAGAACAGCCAGGACTACACAGTTTCCCAGTCTCAAAACAAATTAAAAGCAACAAACAAAAACAACATAAGAATTATACATCTGAAAAGGGTATGTTTAAAATACCAAAGAAAAATAATTTAATGTTTGGGTTCCTGAGGGAAGAAAAGAAGAAAAAGAAATGTAACTCATGTGGGCATTAGGTTGAAATGCTTTTCTCCTCTTCTGTTCACAGCAAAAGAGAAAAGCATAGGTAACACAGCTGGAGAACAATCGAAATGGAGTTTGGGGACACAAGTGTAGTCCAATCTAGCCTCACTGCACAGGAATACTCAAGAGTACACACATCTTCAAATAACTATTAGATATTTTCTTTTGTTTGTCCAATAGATATCTCAAATCACATATCAATACATAATTTTAAAATAAAATTATGAAAAATTTAAATCTAAATTAAATTAATAGAAAGCATAGTTGATAGTTAAAATTATGATTAATAAAGAATTGTTTGCTGGGCATGGTGTTGCACACCTTTAGTCACAACACTTGAGAGGTAGAGGCAAGTGGATGTACGAATTCAAGGACAGCCTGGTCTACATAGTGACTTTAAGGACAGCCTGGGCTATGTAGCAAGACCCTACCTCAAAAAACCAAAACCAAACAAACAAACAAACAAAATCGACATTCAATTTATTTAACAGATAGACTATAAAATATATCTTCTCATAAAACAATTATTTATAAAAGTATATTTTTATAAAACTTATTTTTTTATAAAAATAAGAATATAAGAATATAATCAGAAAATAAGAATATAATCAATCAAACAAAAATATATCCTGAACTATCAAGCTTTTTTCTGGAGGCTCAGGAGACACTCAAAAGTTCTACATAGCTTTAATATTTTGATTTCACTGACTCTAATCTCAGGAAATCATTCAAAAGCATTCCCCAACCCAAGAGCTATTACCTTATACCTTATATACCCATCTTCTATCTTGTAAATCAATAATTGCTAAGTATAATATCATTGTTTACTATGATTTGGGTTTAAACATTTTTTTTTCTTTCTTTCTGTGGTGTTGTAGATCAAGCTTAGGCCTCACACACACAATAGGTAACTGCTAAGCTTTAATGCCAGTCCTAAACATTTTCTTACACTAAAAATCAGTTCAAGGGTACTAAATCAACCAAATAATAGCAAGCACATTCCAATAACATACAAAATAACTACAATGCTATAACTCAATCTCTCATGCCTAATACCTAGTTCACAAGCTATGTTCTTAATGAAGCAAAATCACCACCAATATTGATTGCATTACCTTCATAATGTTAACTAAATCTGTTTGATAGTAGCGATCCTGATGTGCATTTGCTGCTGCTAGTGTAAGAAGGTAATCATTCCTTGCGTGGGTGGCTTTGGTATTACATTCAGATCGCCGGGCTTTTAACTACAACACAGTAAACAAAAACAAAGGATTAGTGCAACTGACATTAGACTCCAAAACATGTATGACTACAGTTGAAAGCTCATGGGTACATATTCCTAGTCACATCTAGGGAACACTACATAACAGTTAAAGTATTTTAATTATATTTAACATATTTCTGAAACTTTCTATAGAAACTCAAAATATTTTGCTCATTTAATTCAGGTGTGAAAATAAAGGGTTTGAAATTAAATACATCACCTTCAAAAACATTGGTGAATCTAGAGAGTTAGAAAGCAGTTTATTTAAATTAATTTTTTGTAACATTGATTTATTTATTCGAGGTTGTGAGCACTTGCCGTGCATGCTTGTTAGAGGAGAACACACAGGAAGCAGGTTTCTTTCCAGTATGTAGAATCTGGGCCTGGAACTCAGGTCATCAAGCTTGGCTGAAGGTGCCTTTACCTGCTGAGCCAACTCACTGTCCAAAAACTATTTAAACATTCCTCATGTGCCCAAGATGCCTGCCTTCTGCTGGAGAGCTTCACAGGAAGGACAACTTGCCAGCTTGCTTACTAGCTATTGCACAACTCAAAGGAACATGTGAAAATTTTCTTGCATCTGGTCCAAAAGGACTACTAAGAGTTATGTCTGAGAGAAATAGATTTTGACCAAGCACTTCCTAAAATCCCTGCACTGTATCTCTGAACTAGGAAATAAAGATAAGGTTTATATAAGAGCAGGTAAAGATAAGAAACCCATTCTTAAAGCAGTCTTGACAAGTAAGCTGTGCCCAAAGTGTCAACAGCTATGTGGGAAATCCACATATTAGGAAAAAAGCTCTTGCTTGAGTTAATGGCACTAATGTGGTTTTCCAACATAGCAGTAACCCACCTTTTCCCTTGATAGAGTCAACTGGTTATTTATAAGTCCAGAGGCTTCTTACTTGTAATATATACTGTTCAAAACTCACCTTCACACTTGCTTTCTGTAAACTGATTCTTGATTGAAAAAGACTAAGTTTAGACCTATAATAAAAATAAAAAAGTATATTTAAAAAGATTATAGACTATATAGTGAAATTACCTTATATCATAGTTACTTAATTTTAAACGATTCTTTCCAGACACTGTTCTAAATTTAAATTAAAACTGGAAAACCAAGAGTGATGCTTATTGTCCTTATCTGTATTTATCAAGCTGGAACACTATCAGAATGCAATCCACAGGCTCTGGAGACCCCAACCCCTGCAGTAATTTATTCATGTTTGCTAGCCAACCTGTGTTTCCCTCAACTTGTAAAGGTATTCTAAAGTTACTAAGAAGGCTCCTGGATTCCACCATATATGGTTCTGTGTGCTATTCAGACATTTTCCACTCAGTATTGGTACACTTAATTTTTTGAAAGCAACCATAATGTAACCATAAGTAGTAAAAATATGTTGGGTTTTTTTTGTATATATTTTAAGACTAGAGATAACTGCACAGAGAAAAGTCAACAGGCAAATGCTAAGTGAACAAGTAAGACTCTGTAACCAGAGATTTTTCTGAAGCTGCACGTTTGTCTTGACTGTAGTGTCATGGTGATTGCCATGGGAGAATTCAACACATGCGCTGGCAGCTATGCCTTAATATTAAGTACAGTCTCAGACCACTTGGGATTAGAAGCAAAGCAGTCTCTGAAGAGTAGCAAAAGCAGAGTCTTAGTTCTAACTAGAGAGAAGACAACCAGACACAAACATGCACTCTCCCTAACTCTCCTTTACTGTTTTAAAGATGGGCGTGGTCTTCCCCACAGGTGACTTAAGTTTGTGGCTAGACCACCTGCCTAGTAGTAAGCTCTAGGTTCAATTAACAGCATCAAAACAGACAAACAAACAACAAAACTTAAGAGATTCCAGACTCCAGTTATTTACTACCTTGTCATATTTATATTTCATGGGGGTTTGTTTTTTGTTAATCAGATTTCTATTAATTTTGACTCAGAAGCAAAAACTAAAGAATTTAAGATAAGAAAAATACTTATTTAGGGTAAGAAAAGAGTCTGTTTAAAGTATTCTCAGTTCTCTTTTTTTCTGTAGTCATTATCTAAACAGACTGCAATGCATGTAGACTTTCCAATGCAAGGTTTTAAGTTTCTGACTTCTGCTTCACTTGCTAATCTGCACTATTCCTTGAATAGCATTGAAGTAATACTAGTGACAAAATAAGACAGTTCATGGCAGAGTACTATTCAGATGGCTCAGTAGGTAAAAGTGTTTGCTGCCATGTCTGGTACTCAATCCCTAGGATCCATATAGTGAAAAGAGAACAGAATCCTGTGAGTTGTACTCTGACCTCCACATGCACAGTGTGGCATGCCAGTGTCCAAACACATGTACATACACATGCCTACACACAAGATAATTGAATACATAAATGTAATTTTTAAAGGCATTGTCTAGGGCTGGGGAGATGGCATAGTTGGTTAAATGGTTGCCATACAAGTATGAGGATTTGAGTTCAAATGTCAATCCTGGGGAAGCAGAGACAGGAGCATCTCTGGGGTTTGCTGACCAGCCAGCCTTGCTGAAATAAGTGAGCTTCAGGTTCAATGAAAGGCTCTACCTGAAAAATAAGGTACAGAGCAAGTAAGGAAGACACCTGACACTTACTTCTGGTCTCCACACAGACATATACACATATGAATGGGCACTTGCACACACATGTATAAATGCATATAAAGAAAAGACAGTAGCTATCCTTAAAGACAGGTATTGCACAAAGGTAGACAGGATTTTTACAGATTACACACTATACAAAAAATTATGCTGTTTAGTACTCCTTTTTTTTTTTTTTTTTTCCAAGACAGGGTTTCTCTGTGTAGCCCTGGCTGTCCTGGAACTCACTCTGTAGACCAGGCTGGCCTTGAACTCAGAAATCCACCTGCTTCTCCTTCCCAAGTGCTGGGATTAAAGGAGTATGCCACCACCGCCCTGCTCAGTACTCTTTACCATCTACCTTTCAAATGTTTACATTCTTCCAGTTTCCAAACTCAACCTCACATCTAATCACATATATAACTGCATCCTTGTAACTGCCATCTGATGAGCAAATGACCCTCAACGGAAGATCATCAATCCTACATTATCACTACCTACCAAACACACCCATGCCACTGTGTCTACTGGCTCTTCAGAATCTACACCTCTGATATTACTATCTCCTTCAACTGTGATCCTCTCTTCTGTGACCTCTCCCACAGTGTCTATTGGCATCTATGAAATCATCTATCAATACTGTAATCCAATCTTCATGCCCCCTTGCCAATATTCCTTCCTCTTGCTTAAAGCAACTAAGCTTTAAGACTTTGTTCAAACATCACTGCTTCTATGAAGGCTTCTCTTATCATTATGAAAAGTTAACCTTCATCTTTTATGTCTTCTTTTCTTTCTTCCTTCCTTCCTTCCTTCCTTCCTTCCTTCCTTCCTTCCTTCCTTTCTTTCTTTCTTTTTTTGGTTTTTCAAGACAGGGTTTCTCTGTGTAGCCCTGGGTGTCCTGGAACTCACTCTGTAGACCAGGCTGGCCTCGAACTCAAAAATCCGCCTGTCTCTGCCTCTCAAGTGCTGGGATTAAAGGCATGCACCACCACTGCCTGGCTCTTTTATGTTTTCAACAGGGTTCTCATATTTCTGTAAATAGTTACTGAGTGATTTAAGACACTTTATTTCTTTTGAGTTTACTGTGAATAAACAAACCATTCATACAGTTATGTTTAAATAAGTGCTCTAATTCTAGGCTCAAATTCGAGGGCACAAACCCTACTTTATTGTACTCATCTCTATACGCACAATACCCAAAATAAAGTACTAGCTCAATGAGCACTGAGTGAATAAATGGTGAAGCTGGATTACTTTTTAGTTAAGTTAATTTCTAAAAAAGTTGTATACTGACCTAAAATGTCTTGCTTTGTATTTGAGCCATATACAAAAGGCAGCTCTGGGTGTCAGCTGTCTCCCAGGCTCTACCAGGAAGTAACTAGACCTCTTAGGAAGCCAGTCAATACTTCATTTTCACCCTTTGCATCAGGGCTACCTGATATATTCACATTAGCTTTACAAATCTACGAATTCTCAGGTCTAGACTACACGAGAGGTTAAAAGTAAGTCCATGAGCCTACTATGACTGAGTAGATTTTGTCAATCTAAAACTTTCAGGTCATGGCTAGAGACATGGCTCAATAGTTAAGAGAACTTGTACTAGCAGAGAACCTGGATTCAGTTCCCAGCGCCCACATGACAGCTGACACTTATTTGTAACTCTCTCAGAGTCTCTTATACACATACCTAAACATAAAGTGATAATAACAGTAAATTAGATAAAAAAAAACTTTCAGGTCTTAGTGATCAATGAGGTACATAAAACTGCATACTCAAAAAACTTAAATAATAGAAGGAAAAATGTAATCAGGGAAACATTAAGTGTTTCTTCATAAGATGTAATGAATATTCATTTACCATCATTTTGATCTAAATTAAATTTTAAGAGCTCACCAATGTTTACAAAATGTTTATGAAGTTGTTTAAATTTCTTGAGGATAAAGTACTGGAGTGAGACAATCTCCTAGACATGACTGGTGGGGCAGCTGCACACATGAACTTAGAGAAGCTGTGGTTGGCTGCATAAGATCTACATGAAAGCAAGTTTTTTTCATTTTGAGGGTTATGAGTGTGGGTCCTGGTAGGTTGACAGTATTCCAGTGAATAGCCCAATACCTATAAATGGACTCAGTAGGTTATCAACAACAGCAAAAAGGACATGAAGTTGTGAAGAGATGGAAGGTTGACATGGATGTGGGAAGAGTTAGGAGGAAAGGAGGGGATGAATATAACTAAAATACATTGTAATGTGTATAGAATTCTAAAAAAATAATTAACTTGGACCCCTGAGATCTTTCAAACAGTGGATCACCAACCAAACAGGCTGATATGAGGCCTGCAACACACATACAGTAGAGGACTGCAGGGTCTGTGTTCATTCAGAGATGATGCACCTAACCCTCAAGAGACTGGAGGCCCCAGGAAGTCTAGAGGTCAGGTGGCCTGGGAGGTGGGGACATCCTCGTGGAGGCAGGGGGTGGGGAGGAGGTATGGGATATATGGACGGCGGTGGGGGGGGAGAATAAAATATGGAGTGTAAAATAAATAAATAATTTTTTTAAAAAAAGAAAAATAATAAGAATATTACAGTAAAAATTTCTTGCATATAAAAAATGCTAGATCCCATTCCCTGTGCCAAGCTGTACAGGAAGAGTGCAAGGCTATTTGCTTTCATGCCAAGGAATTGAGAGTCCTAGATTTGGTACAGGCCAGCACAGTGAACATGAGTCTTTGCTTTCCTGCTCACAGAACTCTTCAGGATTCAGCTCTGTTACACAGGTGGTGGTAGTACTGGTGGGCTTTTCTCACCAGTGTGAGGAGTATCAAATACTATAAAACTTGTGTTTAGAACAAGAAATTAAAATCCTTTTCTCTCTCCCACCTTGTAAAACTTTATGCAAATGTTTTAATTCTCCCCACCCAGTAAAATTCCTGCTTACACAAAGGCCCACTGCTCTATCCTAGGTATCTGAAGGCCTAGTAGCCTTTTCTCTTTGGAGCACAGACTCCTCTCCACTTCCTTCATTTCCTGTGCACTAGTTCATTTCAGACTAACTACCTGACAAGATCTCAAGGCTGGACCCCAGCCATTGGGAAAAAATTAGAACCACCACCTGAGTTAGACTAAAACCCAAATGCACTTCTTGTCTTGATGCATTTGCTCTTCTTGTCTTGATGCATTTGCTCTTCTTGTCTTGATGCATTTGCTCTTCTTCTCTTGATGCATTTGCTCTTCTTGTCTTGATGCATTTGCTCTTCTTGTCTTGATGCATTTGCTCTTCCAAGCACAGATGCTGTCATTGGAAAAATCTGTTTCATGTGATTTATATCTCCTACACCTAATTGCAGTGCCTTCTTTTCCTTGTTTGTCAAAATAAAGAACTATGATGCATATTTCTTAAAGTGAAATTAATCAACTACTAAAGCATATATGTATGTGTATGTGTGTGTATACACACACACACTAAATTTCATGTAGAAAAACCAAAACAGTGCTTCAGAAAAGTTTTTACATGGATCTATCCATTGCTTACTTGATGTAACCATGATCCCCAATGGTTCAATGATATGTGAGACTCGTAGAGGTTTTCAACAATTAGAGCCAACATGATCAATATGAGCCTCTTAAGCCCTGATTTTCAGACCGCATAGCAACTTTTAGCTGTCAGTAAGCTCTCAAGTCTATAAATCCAATGTTTATTTATTCTTTCCTTTTCAAAACTCAATTTAATTATCAAATATCCTTACTCTGCCACATTAAAATAGATAAAATCAGACAAAAGGAAAAAAATGTGATCAATAGCACAAACCACACGGCAGTCAAATGAATGCAGCACACCCTAAGAACAAGACTAGACCTTCTAGAAGAGAGAACAAAGCATCAACAAAGATAACATTTATTTGCACAGCCATTTTCTTAGAAATGCTAAAATACCTACTTTGCTTCGATGTCAGCTTTCTCTCTTACTGCATGAGCCATCTGTTCAGTCTCAAAGTACTTCTTTTTGCCTTTCACTAAATCTTTCACAGTTTCTTGTAATTCTGTTTGGATCTTTGTCAACTGATCCACACACTGTAAAATACAAAAATGCAATTATTAAAATTTTAGTTCTTAGGCTTACAGAAAATGAGTTCATTCTTAGGACTGTACAATATGTCTTCAGGAGTGAAAATCAGGGAAAAAAATCAGCAGTTTATTGCCCTTCAGTTGCAAATTAAATCTGGTGAGCAGCTGGTACTCCCATCTCAAGCACTATACCAGCAGTGTTACAGTTTGCCTACCCAGCACTCTTTGGCAATAACCCCAATGCTGCTGCTGACATTAAGGAAAGGCTAGGAAAAGCAGCCATGAAAAGACGCATGCTATTGCAAATATCTTGACAATAAAAGCAAAAGAGCAAATCAATTTTGTTATTTCTTCACTCTTAACATAAATTGTTTTAAGCATTAAGAAGATTGTAGGGGTAAGGTAACTAGAAAGTCTACTACGGGAGCTGCAGAGATGGCTTAGTGTACTACTATTGAACAGGACCTTCGATTCGTTCTCAGCACCTGAACTGCACACTGGGTAACACCTATGACTCCAGCTATAGGGAACCCAACACCCTTCAGGCCTCTGCAGGCACTTGCTACACTCATGTGCGCACACTGACATACATATACATGGTTGAACATAAATTTTTTTTAAAACATGAAGTCGCCTATGAGAAGAACTTGTACCTATTTTTCTATAAATCTGTATGAATATTAAACTTGATTAATTTATAAATTACATCAAGTTAGAATTTAAAAAGGAGTATATTCATATTCTTGTTTCTGCTATTTACTATCTAACTCATAAATATTTTGGCTTTATTTTCAGCATTTATAAAATACAATATATCCCTATGTATATTGTTATGAAAATCAGTTAAGAATATATTGGATATGGCAGCAGTTTAAAAACTCAAAGCTGCTAGAAAATATGAGTCCCAATCAATTCTTTATGTCTGTCTGTGTGGTGCTAGAGGAGTCCAAACTGAAGGCCTTGTAAACTGTGCATATATACTCTACCACTGAGTTACTTTTACAATTATTTCAAGGATGGTAAGTACATCATCCTATAGAAAGAAAGATATGGGTAAGTCAAATGAATAGCAAAAATCTTTAGGTTACTATTGTTCTTGTTTTGATTTATAAGCAAATGTCAGCATGTAATAAAAAATAACCAGGTATGGTGGTACATGCCTTTAATCCCAGCACTTAGGAGGCAGAAACAGGTAGATCTCTGTGAGTTCAAAGTCAGCCTGGTATACAAAGTGAGTTCCAGGACAGTCAAAGCTATATAGAGAAACCCTGGCTTAAAAAAATGAACGAACAAACAAACAAAAAACCCAAAAACCAAACCAAACCAAAACCAAAACATCTGGGTGGGATATGGTGGCACATGCCTATGATCCCAGCAGACAGAAGAAGGGTCAGGAGTTCAAATTGAGCCTCAGCTACATACTGAGTTTCAGGTGAGCCTGGACTGTATGACAAAACAAAACACCAGCAACAACAATAACACAAAAAGGGCATGGTTTTATTGTCAAGATAATATCTTTTTTTGTTTTTGTTTTCCAAGACAGGGTTTTTCTCTGGGTAGCACTGGATGTCCTGGAACTCATTCTATAGACCAGACAAACTCAAAGATCCGCCTGCTTCTGCCTCCTGCCTAGCTATAATTTCTATATATCTTTATATATATACGTATATATGATAAATATATATATATTTTCATAGAAATTTAATCATTACAGTATGTCTTCTTTATCACTAAGCATTATTTTTTAAACCAGACAAAACAGAAAAATTTAATAAGAATATGAACTTAAGTTTTTTATATTAGATCTATTCATTTTATTTTATGCATATCTATATGTATGTGCATCTTATACATGCTTGCTGCCTGTGGAGGTCATACAAGGACATCATATCCCTAGGAACTGGAAGTTATGGATGATTGTGAACTACTACAAAGGGATCACATACTGAATCAAACCCAGATCCTCTCCAAGAGCAACAAGTACTCAGAATCACTGAGCAAACTCTCCAGACCCCAGAATATGAATTTTAAAATGCCATAGACAAGCTGGGGCATGTTGCATGCTTGTACTCTCAGCAACTGGAGGCTGAGAAAGACAACTGCCACAAAATCAAGGCTATCTTGGTCAATAGTAAGTTCCAGCTAGAGGTATATAGTGAGATCTTGTCTCAAACCAAAAGATAAACATAAATTTTAACATGTTTAAGAGACCAGAGGGTCAGAGCAGCCACATGCTCTGAAAGGACAAAGGGTGCAATTCAAGCTTTGTCAACACAGAAAGCTGGAAAGCATCCACAAGAGTACGTGAAATAAACTATGCCTGAAAAGTCTCAACCCAGACCCCAATGGGACAAGGAACAGAATTTTGTCTGCCTGTCAAACTCCATTCTCTTTGGCAGAGACATCCCAGACCATCCAAAGTTTTTATTCATAACATCCAGTATACAGTAGGCCCAAATTACTGAGCTGGATTCCTGGGTCTTCACATGATGGAAATCAAGAAAAGACGTCCAGTAATAAAAAGTGGACAGATGTTCATACAGTAGAATTATAAGTAATATATTTAATCAAATCAAATCAAATTGGATATGGCTCAATGGTTGAAAGATTTTCTAGTATACACAAGTTCCTATGTACTGGCTAGTTTTGTGTGTCAACTTGACACAGGCTGGAGTTATCACAGAGAAGTGAGCTTCAGTTGGGGAAATGCCTCCATGAGATCCAGCTGTGGGGCATTTTCTCAATTAGTGATCAAAGGAGTAGTGCCATCCCTGGGCTGGAAGTCTTGGGTTCTATAAGAGAGCAGGCTGAGCAAGCCAGGAGAAGCAAGCCAGTAAGGAACATCACTCCATGGCCTCTGCATCAGCTCCTGCTTCCTGCTTGAGTTCCAGTCCTGACTTCCTCTGGTGATCAACAGCCATGTGGAAGTATAAGCCAAATAAACCCTTTCCTCCCCAACTTGCTTCATGGTCATGATGTTTGTGCAGGAATAGAAACCCTGACTAAGACATCCTATTAATCCGTAATACTACACAGAGGTAAGTGAAATAAACCAATCCTGAAAAAGTCCCAACCCAGACCCCAATGGGACAAGGAACAGAATTTTGTCTGCCTGTCAAACTCCACTTTCTTTGGCAGAGACATCCCAGACCCTCCAAAGGTAATTCACAGGACAAGGATTTGTCAGTCTCATCAAATTTTTCTTGCCTGGGAATGTTGTTTAGATTCAGGTCTGAGACTATTCCAATAATTGAAGAGAAAATAATAAAAAGTAATTATATTCTTTTTAAACATTATACTAATTGAGAAAAAAAATGGAACTTGTTGTTAACTGAGTTAAACTTGGCAAATATATTGGCAACTGGAAATGCAGTATTTCCTCCAGGATAGGACATTAGAATAAATTCTCTGCTTCTGCCTTTCCATGCTCCTTCTATAGAATCACATACTTTCCTCCCCCGAGCCCCCAAACATGCACAAACACATAAACCACAATTTCCTCTAATTAGAATCATTGGTAGTAGTCATATGCTTTGTTCACCCAGCTTCCTCTAAAACTGAGCATCTGTGGCAAAGATAAGCCACAGGTATTCTTATACAAATGTATTTAAGCCAAATGATATTAGATGACTGTTCCAGAAAAATTAAAACTTTATATGGACACATATAAATATTTAATATTGACTTTGGGCTACTGAAATAATTTTGGGCATACAGAATGAGTTTTTTTTAATTTCTGAAAATCCAAATAAAAGTGAAACCAAATATATGATCCCTGAAATGCCATCTCCTTAAATAATTACTTATTTTTTGAAGTGATAATTTCTAATAAAGAACATTATCAGGTTATTATGGTAACTTAGTTTACCGAAAAAAAAAAGACACACTTTAAACATCTAATTTCCCCCCTAGAATCTAATGCAATTTTATTTCAGGTTAAAAAGAAATTAAACTAGCCAGAATGAGAAAATGTGAGAGAGAGAGAGGCTTTGATATCTCAGGGAAAATGGATCTAAGCCACTACAGTGTATCAAGAACTTGAGCTTTGTGGGAAGGCAACATGGGCTACATCTTAGTATTTCCAGATGTTAGTTACATGATTTCAGGACTATAAATCCCATTAATCTTACCTTCTCATTAATAATACAGAGGTTAAAATAATAATATAACTACCTCAACAGGTGACGTTTACCAACCAAGGTAAGAGCAACAAAGCACCACTCTGACACATAGTAGTTACATACTAAACATTTCCTTTAACAGCAAACTTTCATAAAAATGAAATTCAACAATGACTTTTTCCTATCAATTTTTAATTGAATCAAAGAAACAAGTTCTTTGAAAATATTTACTTATGTGTATATAATTAATCTTTTTTTAGACAAAATATTTTTCATATTTAATAGATCATTCTTCAACTGGCTTTGTAGTCTAGACAGGCCTCAAATTTGCAATGTTCCTGCTTTGGCCTCCTGAACAGTAGGTATGTGTCACCATATCCAGCTATTCTTTAACGATCATTGGTCTTTTTTAGAGGTAACATGAGAGACAGAATCTTATTATGTAGCTTTGGCTGGCCTGGAACTCATTATGTATACCAGGCTGGTCTCAAACTTGTAAAGATCCATGTGCCTATGTATCTCAAATGCTGGGTTTAAAGGTGTGTACCACCATTCCTGATATACTAAGCTTTCAAAAATTAAAGTTACTAGTATATTAGGGAAAATGTGTCAATTTCTTTCCTTTCCCAAAATGGCCCAACTTGAAAATAAGACTGATTAATGAAAACTTTTCCAAGACTTAATGGGATAAAAATGTAAATACTTTGACACACAGCAAACCATATTGTAAAACTATGTATCTATATTTACTTGAGCTATGTAAGTGTTCTTACTCTCTAAGCCTATCTGGCCTAGAACTTGCTACATAGACCAGGTTGCCCTTGAACTCACAACAATCTGTTCTCTTTCCAAAGTGCTGGAATTAAAAGTGTGCACCACCAACCCTGGCATAAGTGGTGTCTGTCATAAGCCTTATTCCTAAGAAGTATTTATTGAGCATCCAAATTTCCACAAATTTAGATTATGCTCTATTTTGTCAGCTAACAAAACATTTCCATTAAAAAGCACATGGAGGTGTGCAGTGGTGGCACACACCTTTAGTCCCAACACTCAGTAGGCAGAGGCAGGTGGAGTTCTGTGAGTTCGAGGCCAGCCTGGTCTACAGAGCAATTTCCAGAACAGCCAGAGTTAAACAGAGAAACCCTGTCTCAAAAAGACAAAATAAAACAAACAAAAAAGGCACATGTTGAAAAATCCTGGTAAAATGCTACCCAGGAACATTTGTAAATACGTTTAAAAGTCCTAGATTTTAAATGCAATTTTGCATAATCTTACTGATTATAAATACTAAAATACATATAACAGAAGAAAGAAAACAGAAACAATACCCGTTTTAGTTGCTGTTCTTTTAAGCTTCTTACTGCTCTTGCAGGTTCAGAAATGAAGTTTTTATAGTTTTCACATATATTGATCCGAGACTGGGCTACCTGCATTGTTCCCTCGAGAAAAGATTTCCAAACAGGATACATACTCCTAAATTCAAAGAGGGATAGACAAGTATTAGGCAAGGAAGAATAAGGGATTTTAGTTATAGTAAGGGATTTTAGTTGTCTGTTATTAACAATGGAGTAGAAGGAATATCAACATTACAGTTTGAGACAAAATGAAACTATAAAATGAGTGAGTGATGTGGACTTTCAATGTTATGAACAAATAATATTCCTTCATTACGCCTAATTTCCCATTTTACAGATAAGGTGACTAAGGCTCAGATTTAGAGAATAACTAGGTCACTCAAGAATGTGCCAGCACTGAAATGAAGATGAGGCTAGACACCTCTAAAGCACATTCTCTTTCAACTACACTGCCTTGTGTAAGCCTATTCAGCTGGAAAAACTGTATAAAACTACTATGTGCCTCAGATACCTCCTCTGTCTCAGAAAGAAATCAGTGGCGGTGCTAGGCATCTGTCTCTGCTGTGGCATGCTGGGTGAGCATCACACTGCTCTGGAGTTGCTACAGGCAAACCTCATACCCCACCTGACACTGTGCTGAGAACCTCGGCAATTAGTCTTTTACTTTTTTTTTTTTAAGCCAACTTCCTTTTCAAACCATTTTTTTCTAATTTACCAAAAGCTTTAGTCAGTTCTAGAATTTTCTTCCATTATAAGCATATTTTATAACTTATAAGAATGAATGGCACTCAATTTTTTAAATGACATACACTAAAACTGATAGATTTAATATTACTTTCTGAATTTCCCTATCTAAAATAATTTTTTATGACAATGACAGGATTATACAATATATAAAATATAAACAGATGATAGTATTAAGATATAAAAAGATAAAACCCAAGCGAGTTTGAGGTTAGCCTGGCCTAGACAGCAAGCTTCTAGTCAGCCATAGCCACATAAGACACTGTCTCAAAAAGCCAAGACAATCTAAAACAAACCAAGAACAAATGAAAAACTTGATAAACTATGATCTTTAACCAGTGAGTCTTAGGTGTTACTCCATATAGTGTACTCACCTGGTTTAGATATGAGCATCTATTTAGGCAGAAATACATCACTTGCCTGTATTACATAAGCATAAACTCATGAGTGGACTTAATACTGCAAAACTGGTATCTTCCATGGCCTCAGTGCCTGACAACTGATAGGACTCATAAACTACCATGCAGACAAATAGCAGATATTTTTCCTTGGTGCTGAGAAAAAAAAAAAAAAAACTTCAGGGTTTCTCTGTGTAGCTCTGCCTGAGCTGGAACTTGCTCGGGAGACTAGGCTGATCTTAAACACAGAAATCTACCAGCCACTGCCTCCCAAGTGCTGGGATTAAAGGTGTGCACCACCACCTCCCAGCTAAAAACAAATATTTTTATAAAACTGCTTAATTATGGAAAATTAATTTTCCTATAAAGTGAAAACTCCATGAAAGAAGCAGGGTGATATGCTTGTGGACAACTCTGTTGCAAAACAGAATAGTATGTATTAGATTTAAAAAAGGAGCTGGGCAGTGGTGGCACACGCCTTTAATCCCAGCATTTGGGAGGCAGAGGCAGGCAGATTTCTTGAGTTCGAGGCCAGCCTGGTCTACAGAGTGAGTTCCAGGAGCGACAAAAAATAATAATAACAATAATAAAAATAAAAGAAGGAATTAAGGAACGAATATATACACATATCATATGAAATGCACAATAATAACAGGTCTTTTCACTAAAAAACATGCTTTGAAATGACTAGATTTCTAGTAGCAAACATACCTTGGACAATGAGGTCCCTGTTATGAAAGGAATAGTGGATCCTATGGAAAGTCCCAAGCAACCCAGACTGTTGCTAAAAAAAAAGTTGTTCTCCAGAAACTGATAGCAGGGCCCCACTGCTGAGGATAATACCCACACGACTCACTGAAGATGGAGAAGTCAAACTGGAGCAGACATGGAGCCTGTACCCCTACATTCTAGTCTCTTTGGTGTGGGAAGGTACTCTGAAGGGTACCAAAAGAGAAATATGGACACCAACCCAGCCACAAAACCTTTGACCTACATCTGTCCTGCCTGCAAAATATGTTAGGGCAATGATAGAACAGAATCTATGGGAGTAGCCAACCAATGTCTGATTTGACTTAAGGCCTACTCCACAAGAAGGAACTCATACTCAACACTGTTAGGGAACCAAGAACCAGAGACTAGCTAACCCAGAGACCTCAAGTAAAACCAAACACTACTGGTCTAAAAAATAATAAATACCTTGAAAAACCAAAAATAAATAAATAAATAAATAAATAAATAAATAAAATGATTCCTAATGATGTTCTTCTATACTCATAGATCAGTGCCTTCCTTATCCAATCATCAGAGAGGTTTCCTCTGGCAACAGATTTAAACAGATGCAGAGACACACAGCTAGAAATTATGTGAAGAGAGAGAGTCTAATCCTCTATCAAATCCTTCCCCTCAGTACTTAGGGAATCACCCAGAAGAGAAGACAGAAAGATTCTAAGAGCCAGAGATGATGGAAGACACCAGAACAAGGTCAACTAAGCAAGGTGTATATGAGCTCACAGACACCAAAGCAGAAAGCACAAGGCCTACAACAGGCCTACATCAAGTCCTACGTGTATATATTATAGTTATTAGCTTAGTATTTTTATGGGACTTCTGACTGTGAGAACAAGTGAGTCTGGTCTTAGGACTCTTTTCCTGTTGGGTTGCCATGTCCAACTTTCAATATGAAAGTTTTTGCTTCATTTTACTATATTTTATTTTGCCATGTTTGGCTGTTATCTCTTAAAAGCCTGTTCTTTTCTAGTGAGAGACAGAAAGGGAGTGGATCTGGAGGGGAGGAGAGGTGGGGAAGATCTGGGGAGATAAAGGGAGAGGAAAGTATAATCAGGATATTTTGTATGAGAAAATAATTCATTTTCAATAAAAGAAAAATAATTAACTAATTAATATAAAATAAAAACCAAAACCATTGATCTTCTCTATGCCTAGAAGTATAATCTCCAAGCACATGGTAAATTCACAAGATTAACTTACAGTAGGAGATACTAAGGAGTAGGGAGTGTTATAACATTGTAAACCTTTATGTATTACTTACTGTTCCTAGCAGAAGGAAAGGAGACCATTATAAGTCGAGGGAGAAGACCAACTTGTAGCCTGGCTGAGCTGTGATAAAAACTGCAGCAAAACTGTAGTGGGGGCTCTCCAGAGTTAGAGAACCAAAGACAAAAGGGAAAGCAGACGCAGATGAGAAGACACAGGTCATTTGCAGATAGGCCTCTTTCATGGTGTTGAATATCATAAATTAAAATGGAAATTCTTTTGTTGGCAAGGATAAAAACAAAAGATTTTCAAGCAGCTGCGTAGTGGAAGGCCTATTTTACAAAGACACAAAGACAGTCATGATGAAAAGGTAAAGATGTTTTGTTGCACTGTAGCAAATGAAATTGTAAAAGGGAACAATCATAGGCAGAGAGAAGCAGCTACTTAACATTCCAGAAAAGAGAAGATGAGACATAAAGACAGCTGACTTTTTATTTTCTAAGCTCAAATATATTTTCTAATAAAGATGTTAGTGTCAACTTATAGACAATATTTACTTATTTAGTTTATGTGGGTGTTTTGTCTGTAGCACATCAAAAGAGGGCACTGGATTCCATGGGACTTTGGTTATAGATAGCTGTGAGCTGACATGTGGGTGCTAGGAAGTGAACCCAGGACCTTTGGAAGGGGAGCCAGTGCTCTAATCACTGAACCATCTCTCCAGCCTCCATAGACAATATTTAAAGCCAGGATTGGTGAGGAAAATCTCTAGAAAGCTAAGGAGGAAACTTTGAGGAACACTGACAGTGAAAAACAACCTGCAAAGACTAAACCTTTACCCAGAATTCCCTTCTCAGTAATTTACCCCACAGACATAATTATACTTTCACAGTGTACAAAGGTGCATTTATGAGCACTGGAGACTTATTCCCTAAAGCATTATTTACGACAGTCATTAATTACCAACAAGGAGGGCTGGCGAGATGGCTCAGCAGGTAAGAGCAATGACTGCTCTTCCGAAGGTCCTGAGTTCGGATCCCAGCAACCACATAGTGGCTCACAACTACCTGTAATGAGATCTGATGCCCTCTTCTGGTGTGTCTGAAGACAGGTACAGTGAATTATTCCAGAGCGAGTGGGGGCTGGAGTGAGCAGAGCCGGCAGAGGTCTTGAGTTCAATTCCCAGCAGCCACACACATCATGGCTCATGGTCATCTGTACAGCTACAGTGTACTCATACACATAAAATAAATAAAATAAATCTTTTAAAAAAATTATCAACATGGAAATGAATGACATTACTGAGATATTAAAACAGCCATTAAAACAAATGGAGAATCCCATGAAAGGGTGTGTAAAGTAGATTTTGTGCATGTGTGAAGGTATATGCACATTTTCTGGCAGAAAGATGTCTACAGGAACATATAGGAACTCTAGCTCTGTTAAAAAGAATAAAACTGTATGAATAAATCATGAATAAATTACACAGGAAAAAATGTAAAAGCAGAAAGCCAACATGCCTCTTATAGCAATTACTCCAGGGGATAGAATGCGAGAGGACAATAACTTGGAAAAAAAAGAGGCTAGACTCCATACTGTTTATACTCTTCTATATTGTTTAACTAATGATAATCATATATTACTTTGATAAAAATTTTTAAGCTAAACCCAACTATCAATTAACAAAATTAATCAGGAAATTGAAATTACTAAAACCAAATAAGCTTCAAATAAACAAATAAAAATTGGTAATTCCAATCCCAATAAATACTTCTACAAAACACTCAGCACCTAAGGCTAAAAATAGGGGGTGGAAGATTTTAAAGAAGAGAGGTCATAGAGTTTCCTATGAAAGAATGTCTCCTAGGAATGTCAGAAGCTACACCCATAAGTCTTCCAATGTAACCATTTAAATATGAGCTCAACAAACACAACACCAATAGACAAGTGGTCAGAGAGAAAGCCCACAACACCTCAACCCTACAAAGAATACTGTGCAATTACGGCATGCTGAGAGCAGGACAAATAATCTTCCCTAGGGAAGAGCATATCAACTGGCTATCCAATACTAAGTGGTCAGTCCTAGAAAAACCTATATAAATCAGCTGTGTTTATGTATTTAGGAACATGTGTATGCATATGTACATATGTACATGTAGCAATAACTAATAAAAAAAGAGGCCATAAATTGAAAGAGATAATAGAAGGGTATTACGGGAAGGTTTGGAGAAATGAAAAGGAAGGGGGAAATGATGTAATTAGATTATAATATAAAAAAATAAATTTCTTAAATTGGAAATTGCCATTCTTACCCTCAGTTCTGATCTCTCTATTGTCTCTTCCAGAGTACCTGCACCAGCCTCTCAAATTACCTAAATTAAAATTTCTAGGAGCAGACTTTGTACTACCATCAGAACAGTTGGGAGCTCAAGAGCAAGCTTAGAAAATACTGATGGAAAAAGCAGTTCTGAAAAAGGAAGGAAAGAAAGTACTGCTTCTGGGAAGTGATGGTGTTGACAAGGCTGAGAGTCCCTAACATGCTAGATGCAGTAACGCCAGGCACATTCTACAAGGAATGTGGCAAAATCATGGAAGCCGCGGAAAAGGTAAAGTCTAGAAGGAGATTCAGTGAAGTGGTCACACAGAAAATAAAGTCAGGGCAACTTGAGCTGGATGACCAGAAGGACTGTTTCAAGAAGCAGCACTGGCTTTTTCTGTAAGTTGGATGACTAAGTCTGTGTTTACAGACAGAACTACTGCTTACGAAAAATGGATATCATATTACTATGTTAAGGGAAGAAAATAATATGAAACAGTGAAAAAAGAAAGTCCTGGGAGTTATTGTACAATCTCCCTCCCCTCTAACTATTTTTAGTCAGTCAGTAAATATTTATCAAATGTCTTCTGTGCCAAGAACTATTTTAGATACAAAGGAAGCTGTCTATACTTTGCTTGAGAATAAACCTGGCAAACCCCAAAACCAAACCAACTGTAAGTCCTCTGGCTTCACGCTCTTAGAAACCTCTGAAATGTCCCCAACAACCTCATTTGTATTATAACTTTCATGATTCAAATGAAGATAAATGAGGAACTCTGAAGCTCAGTACTTTGGGCATTTTTGTGCTACTTTACCTTATACTATAATCATGGAGTTAATCATTACCTTCTCTACTGACATTCTTCAATGTCTCTGTTACCTTCTAAATAAAAATACAACCTCCTAGGCATGGTATTCGAAGCCCTTTATGATACTTACTTATGTATTCTCCACACCCACTGCTAGGTTTGCCCTGCAACCTATGGACTTCACACTAGCCATCTTGAACTTTTTACTGTTGCCCAATACTGTATTTTCCTGTGCTCCACACCTTCGACATGTTACCTCTGCTCAGATTCCTTTCACCAAGCTGACTGCCTGGCAAAGTCTTGCACATTCCTTAAGACAAAATGCTGTAAACCGAGATTGTTCTGTGATATGTACCCCTGTAACTTCCCAATTCAACAACTGTTCATAGTGGCTACCTTCTGTGAGTTCCTGAAAGACAAACAACATATCTTTCAAGGTCTCCAATCCTAAAGTTTACTTTAAGAGCTGACTTACTATATAGAATAAAGGTAATTATATTTCCATCACTAGGTTGTTTTAGTTAATAACGAATGAGAATAAAGCTCCTGCCAAGTGTCTGGCATTTAGTAAATATTCAGTCACTGTTTGCTTAAAACAGTGCCTCTTACAGTAAGGCTTTATAAGTGTGCCTGGGAGCACAGCCACTACCCTTCCTTCTTTAGTAATCTAAACAAACAAGAATATACCTCACCCATCAGTTGCCATCCTGTATCAGCAACAGACTCCTGAAGGCTGATTCACACCAGCAATACAGAGCCTGCATACTAACCATAGGCTTTATTTTATCTATTTCTTTTATTTAGAACTTGATCTCCATATCTCTTTCCCCTCAGCTGAACTCTTTGCATACTGGTAAATCCATAATAAGATCTCTATTTTTATTTCCCATTTTATTTTAATATTAAAGTTACGCCATCTATTATTTTGTGGCTATGGAAGTTGAAGTGTACCAGTATAAACAACAATTGGGATTTCTTCTAATATCATTCTACCTTCTAGAACCATCCTTAAGAAATGCTCTGATGCTGGGTGGTGGTGGTGCACACCTTTAATCCCAGCACTTGGGAGGCAGAGGCAGGCAGATTTCTGAGTTTGAGGCCAGCCTGGTTTACTGAGTGAGTTCCAGGACAGCCAAGGCTACACAGAGAAACTCTGTCTCAAAAATCAACACCCCCCCCCCCACAAAAAAAAAAAGAAATGCTCTGATGACGTCAGTCTTTACCAACATCTCTGTAAAATGCTTTCTGACTCAAGCTTTAAGCACTTCATACACAAGTATTAACTATCCTTTTTTTTTTTTTTAACTGTTGTTCACTGGAATTGGTCTTAATTCCAAAAGGATGGTAAACTCTGAGTTCTGTAACTTCTCTATCTTCCAAACTAAGGACATCCCTAAATACAAAAGCCAATAAATAATTCCAAATTTTGATGCTCCAAAAGGCATCAAAGTCTAAACAAAAATAACAAGATAATGGTAGGTCACTCAGTACAAAATTTGCATTCTATTGTTACTGGCCTTTTTTAAAAGTCGCATGTGGAACACGAACGGGTAAATTTCTGGCCACCCTGTTATATACATACATTTCTAGTGTTATATGAAATACTCACTCAAGCTCATAAAAATCTCAACTTTCAAAATTTAAGATTTACTTTCGTTGAATCAATGAGCATGATAGCGTGTAATCTTGATTCATTACTATTGCAACAGTGTTCTATGCTCATAGGTTCATAAGAGAACAATCTGTGTTTCTGTTCTTTTGATTCCACATATGGACATTGATTAATATATAACTTTGGCTAAAGATATGTTGAAATAATCTAATTCACAAAGCTTATTTATATATGTTATGGACTATAATTTTTAAAATAATTGTCTTAAAAACAGAGGCAAAGAAAGAAGCAATTCTTTTAAAAGCCAGTATTACATTATCTAACTGTGATAGGCCTCTAAATAAGACCACTTTAAAAAAAAAAAACAAGATAGGAACTGGAGTTATGCCTTTATACAAAGTGTATGCCATACAAACGCCGGTACACAGAATTACCAGAAAAAACAGACAAGAAATTGGGTGTAAACCCATGTGCTTGTAATCCCAACACCAGGGAAGTGGAAAAAAGAGGTTCCCTAGGGCTTGCAGGCTAATCACCCCAGCCTTACTGGCAAAACCCACAGCCTACAAGAGACACTGCCTTATAAACATGTTGATGGTACCAGAGCAGTGATATCTGAGGCTGACTGAACACGCACACATGCATGCACCAAACAAAGTCACTAAGTAAGTTACCTGTAATCATTCCGATCATCAGTTTTTATTCCAGGCCAATCTCTCTTCAGGTATTGACTAGCCAACTTCTGGATACCCTGTTAAAATATATATAAGGATGAGAAAAATGGGGCTTATGTAATACTCATTTTATGTAACCAAACTACTTGTCTGAACCACTGTTTGTCATCTCAGGCTCCCAATATTATTTGGCTGAAGCATGGGACATATTTTCTATATTCCAGCAACAAAACTCTCATGTACCAGGAGAGGGACAGGAGTAGTCACTGTGGAAAAGACAGACTGACAAACACTGGTTTCTTGAACTGAAGAGCAAACTTTGATGATGTTCCATATTTTAAGAATTTTTTTTACTAAAAACACTCACATGCAGCAGAAGTCACTTAAAATAGAAAAAAAGTTTTACTAAAAATATACTCACTATAATCCATACAATATGGATGTCAACAAAATAGAATACTTATCTGTGTATATATTGAGGATTTAGAATTAGAAGAGAGAGGAACCTTTTGTTGGGAAGTAGGTTAAACTATGCATTCTAACTATTATATATTCCTTCTAGATAAACACAAATGTAGTAGTCCAATAGCAAGATTAACAGGCCCTATGTAAGATCTTTATTTCTATATTTATATCCATAAAAAGAATACCATGCTGAAATGAATAGTAATCAGAGTAATTGGAGGACAATCACTTAAAGAATCATGCTTCACTCTATACATAGTACCTTTCTTACAAGATCTACTGACAAATCAACTTAGCCTAACTCATCAAATGCCTGTGTTGAAACAGCATTCTTTCCATCCAAAGCATAGCAAGAACTAAAGCTCCTCTGAATCTTAAGTTCTTTCTGAACTTGGCAATAGCTGGGTCTCACTATTTCCAGATATGATGTATTCTGAGAACTCGTCTTAACTACAATCTCTAGTACTTCCGCTTAACATCTCTTATACTCTAGGGAACCCAATTAATTGTAAGTCTTTCTTAGCTATATAACAGTATCTTTTTCACTCCTGAACTTTGTTCATGTTGTTTCCACTACATAAAATACCTTTCTACGATCCCTCAATCATACCTGTCAAATTCTTATCTCTTGTTTTTTAATGACTCTTAGTTTTCCTAACCATACACTCATAAGTATAAGCAAAAGAAAAGAACAGTTTCAATGTACAGTATTTCATTTCATTTTACTAAAATAATTCACTATACTTTATTTATAGGTTGGAATTCTATATGAATGAACTACCTTTATGAACTAGTTGGTTACCCTGAAATACAGTTCTTAAAGGAGAAGCAGGATAAATATTTGATAGTTCAGTTCTGGCCCATTATAGACTTGTATTTTAAGTAATGGATGTGTTCTAATCAATTGTAGTTACATATATTCTGTAGGAGGCCTTCCAAACTGGCTCCATCATCATGACCCCAAAAGGCTAATTCATTGCTTTCTTTTCCAGTTCCTAACCAAGACCCACAATAAGTTTCCCATGGACTCCTGAGAAACTTAGGAGCACAAGCTAGGGATGTCCTTATCTTTTTTCTATCTTTTTAACCACCATCTACACCTTCAGTTATTCTGTCATACAATCCTATTTATTCATAATCCTCATATCCTGTTACTATCTTGTTTAAATAATTTTTCTATTTATTAACTATAAATTCCACTAGGTAGGGATTATGCTTATTTATATATTTTTAATCAATAAAGTACTATATTCCCAGGCTATTACATAGTGGCTAGCAGTTAGTTGTTGCTAAAAATATCTACTGTCTGCATGAATAAATCCCATTTATATTACTGTTCCTAATGTATATAAATCTTTTGTGTTTTTGTCATTGTAGGTTTAAAATGTTTAGATCAAAATGTCTGTGGTCCTTAATTTTTACATAGGAAAAAGGATATTATGACTATTAATTATGACTGGAAATAAATTCTTCAATAATTGTCAAATTTGGCTATCCTCATGATTGAAAGAGATTATATGTATGTCTCAACACAATGAGAAAGATACCCTGGAGTTTATTTCAATACCTATTTCATACTGCACATTAATATTTGAAAAGGTTGACTAAGTCAAGATCCCTGAATTAGAAGAACTCACTATCTGTAGAGAGAAGTAAACAGTATAAAACACAAAATGCCAAGCAACATGCAGTTTCCAAACATAAATATATAAATGTCCAAATTGGGAACAGATGATGTAACTTTTTATAAAAAAAAAATCACATATAAATGATACAATAATTTTCAGCTTAATTAACTCTAAGTTAAAAGTGTTTGCGTTTGCATAACATTTCACACAAACACATGGTCTAAGAAATAAGCCTCTTAAGAGAAAAGAAAGGAGCCAGGAGCAGTAAGTGGTGCATGTCGTTAATCCCGGTTCTCAGGAGGCCAACCTGGTCTACCGAGCAAGTTCCAGGTTAGTCAAGGCTACATAAAAAAAAAAAAACAACCCTGTCTTGAAAAACCAAGGGGGAGGGGCAGGGAGGAGGGGAAAAGGGAGAAAGAGGTAGGAAAGGACAGCATCTTCACATTTTCTCTTAACTCTGTGACAGAGACCTAACTCTTAAAACCACAAGGAAATAGGACCTTTTTTTCCCCCCGAGACAGGGTTTCTTCTGTGTAGCCCTGGCAGGACATTTTATAATATTCAGATATTACTTAAGGTAATATAGTTCATAAACAGTTAAATTCTAGTCAGGCTTGTAATCCCAGTTCTTAGGAAATAGAGATAAGGACTACTATAAGTTTAAGGCCAGTCTAGTCTATACAGTAAGTTTCAGGCCTATATCAAATGACAAGTTACACTTGAGCTAGAATCTGAAGTTCCCAAAAGTTTTTATAAAGAGACACCATTTAAAGTAAATTTTATCTAATTCTAAAAAAAAAAAAAAAATCAATGGATTAATTTTCTAACTTTTTGTGCATTCTAAACCACAAAAGCTCTAAACCACAAAGCTGGACTGTATTAAACTGAATGAACCTTTCAGAGATGAGTTGAGGGATTCATAAACTGGACAAACAGTGAGATCTCTAGATGAAAGACTTTATTCAAGTTAGTTCAGAGAGACAGGAATCATGATTTCTATGTGCTCTACGCAGCTGTTCAAGATCTAATCTGCATAGATGCTCAGAAATGCTCCATGACCATCAGTTAAGGTCCTAAATAACATTTCATGCCTCTGAGGGCATTTTATATACTTGATTTAACTAGTTCACCTTCTAAATTATGCTTAAGGCTACATCATATAGATGAATGGTCTATTACAAAGAAAATTATCCACACTAATTAATTCACTAAGGAAAATAAAGTTATGGCTGGCCATCTTTAAAAGGCTTTTTCTTCAGTCACTCCCCTGACCCATGGGAGGAGTATTACTCTCAAAACTGGTCCACTAGGCATATATTTATTTACATTGACTTGAACACCACATACAAAAAGTTCCTTTGACTAGCAATATAATTCCCACTGAAGTAGTGACTTCCATAAAAATGTAGTACTATCAGACAGCCTTTGGAATACCCAATGACATCCTATTCCAACTTTTTAAGAAGCTGTCAGTGTCTGATATAAGACTTGCTTTGTTTTACCATTCAATAACACTTGCTGTATTTCCCTAACAAGTGAAGAAACACAAAGAAAGCCACTGTTGAGTGGACACTGGGAAATGGACTGATGGTTTAACCTTTGGCCCATTCGAGATACCAAGCTGAGCACGAGTGTGCTCCTGGCTCTCCCAGAGCCATTCTGTAGGTAGCTATTCTTTCCACAGCAAAGGATGAAATTAAAACTTGAATTTCACTAAGATTGACATTAGGTGGCTTTTTTAAATATTAGGAAACAGCATTCTGTATACGCTAGGCCTTTGTATCACAAAATTCTCAATGTTACATAAAAGTAAAAGTGCACTGTATAAGGTAGATGGAAGGTGTGATGACAACCTTACCACACTCCCACATCAACTTCAAAGTAACAAAAGCTTTATAATCACTCTCTTTTAAATTGATTCATTTTTGTATATGCTGGGAACTGAACTCAGACCCTCTGTAAGAGAAGCAAATGCTCTTAACTACAAAGCCATTCATTCAGGCCCCAATTCTTTTTCAATTTCTTGTTTTCACAAACAGGGCCTCACTGTGCAACCCTGGCTAGCCTAGAACTATCAACACACCAGAATAACCTGGAACATACGCAATCTGCCTCTCTCTGCCTCCTGAGTGCTGGGATTAAAAGGGGGTACCATGATAGCAGCCCTAATTCCAACCTTCTTAAGAAAAGGTTTGAAATAGTATCATTTGGTTGGTTTGTAAAAGTATTGTTTTACAGAGTTACGGTTTTTATCTTTCAATTCTCTATACTTATCATTATGTCAATTTTAGTAATGTACTTAAATTCAGTTGTTACTGTCTTTTAAAAAACAAACAAACAAGCATTTCAAACCTTTTCTTAAGAAGGTTGGAGTTAGGGTTGCTGCCATGGTGCCCCCCCCTTAATCCCCAGGACTTTGAGTGGACAGAGCTAGGTGCTTCTTACTACTCACAGATGTACATCCATCTATGTAATTATTTTATGTATATTTTTTATTTAGATGTCTCATGTTCTAATTTACCCACAAAGTGACTTGTTCCAATTTCTCCATCTTGCTTTTTATAACCTCCTCTTTCCAACACTGAGTAACATAGCTTCTGTCATCTGTGTTATATGTATTTATTTGTTTAATTCTGGTATCTGTATACCACACTGCAGAATTGTTAAAATATAACTATTGATTCAATAGGGATTAAACCACCAACCAAAGAATACACATGGAGGGACCCATAGCTCCAGCTGCATATGTAGCAGAGGACGCCCTTATCTGGCATCAATGGGAGGGGAGGCCTTGGTCCTGTGGAGGCTCAATGCCCCAGTGTAGGGGAATTCTAGGGCGGTGAGGTAGGAATGGGTGGGTAGGTGGGAAGCACCCTCACAGAAGCAGAGGAGAGGGAGATGGGATAGGTTTGTGAAGGGGAAACTGGGAAGGAGGATAACATTTGAAATGTAAATAAATAAAATAACCAATAAAAAAGAAGTATGACTGTGTGTGTGTTTGGTTTTTTTCCTCCTCTCCTTGTATTTGGTAAATATCTTTACCACAAAGCATTGTGGCTGTCAGGAAAGGGGTTTGCAATATTTTCATAGTTGCTGTCATCTTCCAATAATGATTAAATTTGGTAATTAGTTAAGATTTAAATTTGGCCCAGTTTATTAAAGTATTTCCAAGCCCTTGCCTAGAATGCTTTAAATCCTAGGTTCTGTTCCTTGCATCAGGGAAACAAAGTATCAACTGAAAAAAAAACAAAAAACAAATTATAGTCTCTGAACTTTTAGAAAAGTATGTCTAAAATTTTAGCTTTGTCAAAATATTAATAAGTCAGCAAACATCCTTAAAACATACCATGTAAAATGTTTAATAAATTTAATGTCCTGTTTTCAGGGTGAAAAGTACTGAGTAGCTATGTCAAAGCCTCTATCACAACAAGCTTTTTATTGGGGAGAAGTGATTTGGTTTCTCTTGTTTTCAGCCTTACAGTGTTACACTAGTCAGCATGACTGGGCTACCCACTGATGTCATAGACAGCTGTAAAAGCAGTTCTTTCTCAGAAGCAGAAGCTGGAGTGTATTCAGTCAGCAAGCAAGTGGCATCTCGTGCTTGACAACGGCTCTCTGGGGACAGAGATTCAGAAGAGAGAGCTCAAATGCATCTGAACATTCAATACTGAGGAAAGCCATTTTTCTTTCATTTTTCTTGATGGATGGATGCATGCACAACTAATCATCAAGCTAGTATCGGAGAGTTTACTGATACAAGATGTCCAAACTTCTCTGTGAACTTTTATAACCATCATCTTATGCAGTAGATAAGCAACAGGAAGTTTTAAAAAGTTAAGTTTACATAAGATAACCTAGTTTGTTAAGCAGAGACTCAGATCCTGATCATTTTTCAAAGTTTAAAATACTTCTGGACTACTCAATTAATTCAGATAAAATCATGCATGCTATCTCAAATCATTATACATTTTGATTGACAGCTGTAAATAGGTTCTTTAAAGAACAGAACTATAAAAACCTGGCATAAGTTCACAAACTTTGCTCAGTAAATAACTGTTGAACTAAATCATCCCTCACTTTGGTGAATGATTATACATATACACTATAAAAATAACAATCTTTATTTTTCATACCAAAGAAATTGAACAGGAAGTACAGGTTTCCTACTTAGTTGTCTGTACCAATCATTAGTAATTTTTTTCTTAGTATAATGCATTTCTTACAATTAATGAAATATTAGCACATTAACTAAAGTTTTGTGGCTTGTATTACTGTTTACTATTTATCAGTTTTAACAAATTAACAACATTGTATATCCACAGTTTCACTATTTCTGGTGCCCCCATTCCTGCCTCATCCCCATAATGTCTTCCAAGCACTGATCTTTACTATCTACATAGTTTTGCCAATTTTTTGGCATTTATTATTAGTCACTTTTAAGAGTTCTTCCTGTATTACTGATATGAATAATTTTTTCCCAGGTCTATGGCTTTTAACAATGTCACTTGCAGAGCAGCTGTCACATACTGTCTATTTTTAACACTGAGTTCTTATTAACTAGTGAAGGGATCTTTAGGAATCAGATTCCTGAAACACACACATACATCCCAAAATCAAATTAATCTAAGATAATAAAAATGGTTATGACACAGAAACACTTTAGTGTTACTTGTTTTAAAGTAAAACCATTTATCGTGTAACTACTGCAACTAGAAATGGACAAATTAGTAAATAAAATTTAAAAACCCTTTTTAAAATTCCATTTTTTGCACAAAATTTAAAATTCACTTAGAGTCAAAGCTGAATTTTTGTTTTGTTTTTGTTTTTTCTTTTTTTGTTGTTGTTATTATTGTTTTGAGACAGGGTTTCTCTGTGTATCCCTGGCTGTCCTGGAACTCACTCTGTAGACCAAGCTGGCCTTGAACTCAGAAATCTGCCTGCCACTGCCTCCCAAGTGCTAGGATTAAAGGCTAGTACCACCACTGCCCATCAATTTTTAAGTCTTTCAGGAAAAAAAAAAAAAAACTTTAGCCAGACATGATGGCACATGATGTTAAGTCCCAAAGCTTGGAGGCAGAGGCAGGTGGGTCTCTGTGAGTTCAAGGCCAGCCTAGGCCACATAGTGAGTTCTAGGATGCCTATGGTCATGTATAGACTCTGTTTCTAAAACAAAGTACACTGTTCTGTTGCTCTTAAGAGACATCATGATCAAGGCCACTCTCATTAAAAAAAAAAAATTAATTTGGGCTGGGTTACAGTTTCTGAGGCTTAGTCCAGTATCATCATTGTGAGAAGTATGGCAGCACTCAATCAGACAAATTGATGGAGAAGCAGCTGAGTGTTCTGCATCCTGATCCATAGGTAGAGAGAGACACTGGGCCTGGCATGGACTTTTGAAACCTCAAAGCCCACCCCAGTGACACATTTCCTCCAACTGGCCATATCTACTCAACAAGGCCACACCTTCTAATCCTTGTAATTTTTTTTAAACAGCTTAACTCCCAAGTGATCAAGCATTCAAATACATACGCTTATGTGGGCCATTCTATTTTTTTATATTTTATTTTATTTTTAATTTTTTTTTACACTCTATATACCATTCCCCACCCTCCCATCCACCCTCCGACTGCTCCATATGTGGATGCCCCCACTCCCCATCCCACTTGACCTCTAAACTCCCTGGGGCCCCCAGTCTCTTGAGGGTTAGGTGCATCATCTCTGAATGAACACAGACCTGGAAGTCCTCTACTGTATGTGTGTTGGGGGCCTCATATCAACTGGTGTATGCTGTCTGTTAGTGGTCCAGTGTTTGAGAGATCTCGGGGGTCCAGATTAATTGAGGCTGCTGGTCCTCCTACAGGGTCGTCCTTCTCCTCAGCTTCTTTCAGCCTTCCCTAATTCAAGAACAGGGGTCAGCTGCTTCTGTCCATTGGTTGGGTGCAAATGTCTGCATCTGACTCTTTCAGCTTGTTGGGTCTTTTGAAGGGCAGTCATGACAGATCCTTTTTGGTGAATGCTCCATAGCCTCAGTAATAGTCAGGCCTTGGGACCTCCCCTTGAGCTGGATCCCACTTTGGGGGACATTCTTATTCAAACCACCATAATGGCAAATTTCAAAATACAGCACATACCATCATGCCCACTTTTTAAATGGGAATTCTAGGTATCAAACTTATGTCCTTGCAATTTCATGAAAAACACTTTCCAGCTTATAAACTGACATGTAATCACATAAATCTGACTTAGTTGTAGCTGTGCTGTGTATCTTATAACTTTTTATGCATAGCTATCTTATCTTGTCAATTAGATTTTGCATTCCATACATAAGTTCTTATTTCTTTCTCTAAAAGGAATAGCTTTTTATAATCCAGAGGATGAGACTTCTCTGAAACACCACAGTATGGCATTTGTATTCAATTCCTCACCAAATTTTATATTTAAGAGTACGAAATATAGGGCTGGAGAGATGGCTCAGTGGTTAAGAGCACTGACTGCTCCCGAGTTCAAATCCCAGCAACCACATAGTGGCTCACAACCATCTGTAATGGGATCCGATGTCCTCTTCTGTTGTGTCTGAAGATAGCTACAGTGTACTTACATCTAATAAATAAATAAATCTTAAAAAAAATTGTACCGGACTCAGGTGGGACTTCAGCCCAAGAACTCAGGTGAGATCGCCATTTTCTCTCTGGGGTCTTGCTAAGGCAGGACCAGCTGGGAGGCATAGGCCTCAGGAATTGCAGGGGAGCCTCAGGACTGCAGGGACAGGAGCCTGTCAGCTTCCGAGTGACAGAGCTGGATCAGCGACCACCTCTGCCCCCTGCCTGATAGGCGGGAGCTTCCCTCCAGGGCGGACTTCAGCCCAAAGACTCAGGGCAGGCTTCAGCCCAAGGACTCAGGGCAGGCTTCAGCCCCAGGAATCAGGCGGGACCAGCCAAGAGGCATAGGCCTCAGGAAGTGCAGGGGAGCCGCAGGACTGCAGGGACAGGAGCCTGTCAGCTTCCGAG
>JADRCD010168897.1:0-12825 GCA_019843815.1 Montemys delectorum | reverse complement strand
GAGTACACCTCTCACCTTTTGTGTAGCTCTACCCCTCAGTAGTTCAATACTATAACCACTGTTGATTTGAAATAGTGACATTTAAGGAACTACTCAGAAATCCTTTCCTATGGCTTTTTCCTTTTTTTCACCTCTGTTTCTTTAACCGTCCCACTTCCATTGTGAGATAAAAGTGAAATATGCCCAATAGCGAGAGCTAAAAGAAAGGCTTTGCCAAGTGGTTTCTGGCCCGCTTGCTGGTACTCTTAGAGGGTTTGCATGGAGACTCTGTAACCTGATCAACAGAAGTCACAATCTAGGTCACAGCTTTGCAGCTGCTGCTGGCATTAAGATATTGATTCTCAACTTGTATGGTCCTTTGATGTTGCCTAGTACATTGATACAGAGAAAGAAATGCAGCAACAGCTTGTGCCAGTCATATAATACAAGGTGTTTTTCTTTGTGGCAAAGATGTGTGCAAATGGAATTAATTTTGATAGCATTTAGAAGAGACTGTCTTTCCATTCTTTAAAAGAATTCTTTATATATTTAGAAGAGACTGTCTTTCCATTTATTTTAACTTAATGTTCAGATTATGTGAACTGTAAGAATTTTTCCACAGTGTTTATAAAAGCTCTCTAAGAAGCAGTCTAAGTCTTTTGCCTTTTTATTTTCTAAAATGGTTAACTCAATTGGTATTTTGACTTCAATAAGTATGTTTGGCAGTGTCTATAACATGCTTATTTGAGACTAGATTAACCAATTTTTAGTGAACATCCTCAAAAATTTATGATTTTGTTTTCTCCCTTTACTAATGTTTCCAGGGTAAATGTTACTTCCAGAAAATGTACTAATGTACTTTAAGAAGGATCAAGGTGCCCATCCTACCAAAGGCAATCTATAGATTCAATGCAATACTCATCAAAATCCCAATACACTTCTTCAAAGACATGAAAAGAGTCTCAAATTCATCTGGAAAGGCAAAAACCCAGAATAGCAAAAACAATTATTAATAATAAAAGAGCAGTGTGGGAAAACACCATCCCTGACCTCAAGCTTTACTACAAAGCAATAGTGATGAAAACTGCATGGTATTGGTACAGAAACAGACATGTTGATCAATGGGATAGAACTGAAGACCCAGAAATAAAACCATACTCTTACAGACACTTGATCTTTGACAAAGACGGCAAAAATATTCAATGGAAAAAAGGAAAGTATCTTCAATAAATGATGCTGGTCTAACTGGCTTTCTGTATGTAGAAGAATGAAAATAGACCCATATTTGTCACTTGTACAAAGCTCAAGTCCAAGTGGATCAAGGATATCAGCAAAAAAACAAATAAACTGAATCTAATAGAAGACAAAGTGAGGAAGAGCCTTGAACTCATTGGAACAGGGGGAAATTTCCTAAACAAAACTCCAATGGCTCATGCTCTAAGATCAAGAATTGATAAATGAGACCTCATATGGCTAGAAAGCTTCTGGAAGGCAAAGGACATAGTCAGTAAGACAAATCAGCAACCTACAGATTGGAAAAAAACCTTCACTAATCTCCACGTCTGATAGAGGGATAATATCCAAATACTAAAGAACTCAAGAAGTTAGTTACCAAAACACCAAACAACCCAATCAAAAAATGGGGTATAACTAAACCGAAAATTTACAACTGAAGACTCTTGAATGGCTGAGAAGCACCTAAAGAAATGTTCCAAGTCCTTAGTGATCAGAGAAATGCAAATCAGAACAACCCTGAGATTCCACCTTACACCAATCAGAATGGCTAAGATCAAAACCTCAAGTGACAACACATGTTGAAGAGGATATGGAGAAAGAGGAATACTAGTACAACCACTCTGGAAATCAAAATGGAGGTTCCTCAGAAAATTGGAAATAGATCTATCTGAAGACCCAACTATACCACACTTGGGAATACACCCAAAAGATGCCCCACCATCTTTTGTATCACAGGGACACATGATCCATTATGTTCATAGTGGCCTTATTTGTGATAGTCAGAAACTGGAAAGAACCTAGATGTCCTACAACAGAAGAATGGATACAAAAAAAAAAAAAAGTGGTTCATTTATACAATGGAATATACTCAGTTATTAAGAATGAGGAAATCAGGGCTGAAGAGATAGCTCAGTGGTTAAGAGCATCAACTGCTCTTCTGAAGGTCCTGAGTTCAAATCCCAGCAACCACATGGTGGTTCATGACCATCATAATGAGATCTGACTCCCTCTTTTGGAGTGTCTGAAGACAGCTACAGTGTACTTACATATAATAAATAAATAAATCTTAAAAAAAAGAATGAGGAAATTCTGAGTTTTGCAGGCACATGGATGGAACTAGAAAATATCATCCTGAGTGAGATAATTCAGACCCACAAAGAAGTGGATATTAGGCAAAAAAAAAAAAAAAAAAAAAAAAAAAAAGTCAACAAGCTGAAGCTGAAGTGCCAAAGTGAGGATGCCTCAGTCCCACTTAGGGAGGGAGAAGAAAGCAATCAAAAGTGGTGAGGAAGGGAGGAAGGGAGGAACCTGGGAGGGAAAGTGGACAGTGTGGGCAAGTAAGGGGAGGAAGAGTGGTACCAGATCTGGTATTGGGTGAGGGAAAGGCCCTCAGGACCAACAGAAAGAATGGAAACAGGCAACCTCAGGGAATAGGAGATTTGGGGGACTCTCCAGAATGCACCAGAGACGGGGACATGGGAGGTAAGAGACTCTTAGGAATCAAATGGAGGAACCATAGATAAAATGCCCTACAGTAGGGAGAGGGAACTTATAGAGCTCACTTTCAGCAGGAAGACTGGGCATCTCACAGTCACATCTCTGACCCATAATTGTTCCTGTCTGAAAGAATTACAGGGATGGAAATGGAGAGGAGCCTGAGGAAAAGAAGGTCCAGGGAAAGGCCCAAGGTGGGATCCAGCTCAAGGGGAGGTCTTCTACAAATTTTATATTTTATCTTGTTTAATCAAAGCAAATATACTAGTACAATAGCTTTACTAACAAGTTAAGTATGACTGATGTCTAACCCTAATCCTTAACCCTCTTAAATAACATCAAAGATTGGGAAATTTGTATGTAATATTGTTCAATTTAAGGATTAATTTCATGTGTACCTCATTCAGAATAAAGTTTGCATTCTTTTGAGGGGTACTCAATTTATTTACATTAAAGTGTAAAATTTGCAAACTTTGTTCAAAATCCTCAAACACTTCCACCTTTTCCCAGAACCCTTAAGAAATAAACCATCTTTAAACCCTCTTTTCTTGTTTTGTCTTGAGTTTCATATCTTTGAGTGAGGTCACATTAGCACTACTTGTATTCTTATTTCTGACTTGCTACAATTGAAATAATGCCCTATGGTTTCATTCACATCATTTCACCTAGCAGAATTACTCTTCATTATTGAGTTTTTAGCACAGTTTATACATTATATAAATATATAACATCATATATTTTGATTTTTATCACATACACATACATTTTCAGTGGTCCACCACACAACAGCTCTATTTTATAGTGAAAGCACTAACAATAATTTCCTAAGAAGTTATTTTCTTTTATTGTTTAATGAGAAAATCTACATATTTGATGATTGAATGAAACAAAATGTCAGATGTGCATTGCTGTAGCATTTTCTCTGTCCAATCACATTAGGGCAGTGACAGGCCTGTGATTGGACAGGAATAGAGAGGTGGAGTGGGAGTTGTAGGAGAAGAAGGGTCAGAGGAGCAGGAGGAAGGTCAGAATCATGGAGACAGATGATGAGGATGAGCCTGACCCCGCGAGGTTTTACCACCAAGCAAAGGATTTTTAAAAAATAGATTAATTGGGTTAGAATATTGTCTTTATTATTTGGTTCTGAAATTATTGTACTGGCATCTTGTAAGTTGTGATTTTATTATTATATAAATCTGATTGGATATTAAGGCCTTAAGAGTCATGCTTTACTTACTGGGTCTTAGGCGCTAATTAGATGAACGATTGTGGGAGTGTGTAAAGAGTTGCATGTGAGTGAGATGTAGCTTGCTGGAAGAAAATAACAAAAACCCGCCAGAGCTTAGTATTGAGGCTGAACGGTACTGGCTCAAAAACGTGGCCTGGTTGGAAAGCAAGTTTGCAGGGTGGATTCATTTTATATAATTCCCACAACAGTACATGATTATTGACATTATGCAATTCACCTGGTTTCCTAAACTATAGTTATGCAATAATAAATGGAAAAATTGGGGAATTAAGTGAAGAACAAGATCTAATTTCTATTTCTCAAACATTAATATTCTGCAAGAACTTAATGATACCCTAAGTACATACCTGGAAAATATATAGCAAACAGATATTTATAGAAAATAGATATTTTCTTGAAAACTCCATTAACTGTCTCTCACAAGGCTCTTTTGAGACTTCTTTGATCTGAAAATATTCACAACACAAATGTGCTGGGTACTCCTAGTTGTCAAATTGATACATCTGGAATGAACTAAAATCCAGAAATGGAGGGCATCCCTATGATCCAGATCTTGAGGATGGAAGACACAGGCTTCTGACCCAGATCTTGACATGGAGATCTTGAGGCATAGAGGCCATAAAAAGTTTAGGCCAGGGCGAGGTAATATGTAACTTTAATCCCAGGAGCTTGAGTCAGGCTGATCTCTAAGATCAAGGCCACCCTGGGACAAAGCAACGTCTAGATCCAGATGTAGTAGTAGTACACACCTTTAACCTGGGCTACAAATAAGGACATTGGAAGAAGGAAGGAAGACTCACTCTTCTCTGCATGTTCTTACTTACATGGCAGCAGATCTGATAGAACCTACTTCTTCAGGGTGCCAGCTTATGCAGAAGACCAGCTGAGGCAACTAGCCTTATGGGACTGAGCAACTATTAGATTTTTGGACTTTCCATTCACAACTGCCAATTGTTGGGTTATTTGGACTATAGAGTATAAGCCATTACAATAACGTCCCTTACTATATTGAGATATTCCATAAGATCTGTGACTCTAGAAAACCCTGACTAATGCAACAAATCCTTACCTTATTCTTTCCATTCTAGGGGGGAGTCCTTATGAGTGCTATGGTGCTATGACTCAACTTAATGTGTGCACAATTAAAGCAAGGGTATGTAAGTTCATATTATCACCTCATATAGCTCTATAAAAACAAAATTCTAAAAAGATTTATATAAATTACTATATATATGTGTGTGTGTGTGTGTGTATGTGTGTGTGTGTGTGTGTGTGTGTACATGGGTATGAAAAAATGAAAGAAAAAAGTAATTTATACTCTGATTAAATTTGAGTGTAGGAGAATCCCAAGACAGGAAAGCAGGAGTGGGTGGATTGGTGAGTAGGGGGAGGGAGATGGGATAGAGGGTTTTCAGAGAGGAAACCAGAAAAGGGGATAACATTTGAAATGTAAATTAAGAAAATATCTGATAAAAAGAAAAAAAAGGTGGCAGTTTTCAATGCTAAGGGGACATTTTGTAGTAAATAAAAACAAGTGAACTGATGTGGTATAAATGTTACACAAAACTTGCATAGGGTTGAAACTATATCATGAATGTGACAAAATTAATAGATAAGATCCTTTGGCAGGGATGGAAGCATGAACCACTTCCCTGGCAGTCAGTATTAGAGGTCTTACAGAATGGTGAAAGAGCCAACTCCTATACCACCATCCAAAGCCACAGCAATAAGACAGTATTCTGAAACAGAGAGAAGACCTCAGAACACACCAAGATATCATCTGGATTTTCCAATTTTCACCTTCAGAAATATGACAAATAAACAAATTACATAGTCACAGGGATTTTTCTATAAAAGAACAAAGAGATAAAATGCTCACATATTACAAAATTTAAACCTACTGCCTTTTTTCCTCTATACACTCGTATACCTCTTGGTTAGTAAAGGAAATTATATATTTATATGTGAAATATTAACAAATATGATGTAATTTATACTAAATCCAGTAATCTGTACTCAGCCCTCCACCTGCACATGATAGTGCACACAGACACACAAACACATATGAGCACACATATGCACATACACATACATACACTGAGGGAGGGAAGGATAGAAGTAGGGAGGGAATTATAATAACACATTAACTTAATAACTTTGTTATTTTAATGCTTTCCAATTTATGTAGCTAAAAGAACACTAGATGTTTAAAAATTCTTAACATTTATAAATTCTTGTCTCTGCAGTATATAGCATGGAAATTTTTTTCAAAACCATATAATCACACACTTATATTTTACTTTAATTCAGCAATTAGCTCACAGTCTGTCTTAGTCAGGGTTTCTACTCCTGCACAAACATCATGACCAAGAAGTAAGTTGGGGAGGAAAGGGTTTATTCAGTTTACTTCCACATTGTTGTTGATCACCAGAGGAAGTCAGGACTGGAACTCAAGCAGGTCAGGAAGCAGGAGCTGATGCAGAGGCCATGGAGAGATGTTACTTACTAGCTTGCTTCCCCTGGCTTGCTCAGCCTGCTCTCTTGTAGAACCCAAGACTTCTAGCCCAGGGATGGCACCACCCACAAGGGGTCCTACCCCCTTGATCACTAATTGAGAAAATGCCCCACAGCTGGATCTCATGGAAGCACACTTCCCCAACTGAAGCTCCCTTCTCTATGATAACTCCAGCCTGTGTCAAGTTGACACACAAAACCAGCCAGTACAATTGACCCCTTGTTAACTTGAGACACATTAACTATTAAGCCTCAGCCCTTACTTTCTTATTCATCCCCAAGATCTAAAGCCCCACAGTCTTTACATATTAAAAGTTCAATCCATTTAAAATGTCTAATATCTTTTAAAATTGAAAGTCTCTGAACTGTGGGCTCTCCTAAAATACTTTCTTCCTTCAAGAGAGAAAAATATCAGGGCACAGTCACAATCAAAAGCAAAACCAATGTCTGGGATCTAACTCACAATCTTCTGGGCTCCTCTAATTGCTTGGGTCACTTCTCCAGCTCTGTCCTTTCTAGCATACATCTTGTCTTCTAGGCTCCAGCTGCCTGTACTTCACTGCTGCTGCTGTTCTTGGTAGTCATCTTATGGTACTGGGATCTTCAAAACAGTGCTATCTTCCCCTGTAACTAGGCTTCACCAATAGCTTCTCATAGGCTCTCTTCATGGTGCTAAGCCTCAACTCCTTTCCTTCAGTCCTGTGCCATTAATTGCAAACTGAGGCTGCCCCTTCACCAATGGCCTTCCATGGCCTCTCACTGTACCGAGCCTCAGCTACTCTTCATGATCCTTTCATGCCTTCAAAACCAGTACCACCTGGGTGACTCTTACACCATATCAAGTCCTGCTTCAGCACAAGGTACAACCTTGGCTATCTCTGGAACACAACCTCTTTGTGCTCTCGGAAAACACTTCCCAGAAGATGTCACCTCAGTGATGCTGGTCTCTTTTCAATTACCGCTAATTTCTTAGCTCCAGATAACCAGCATCAATAGTCCCAGCAATGCAAAGCTTTCACTTTAGTAGTTCTGGTATATTGTTAATCACAGCTGATACTTCAGTCCCAGCTAACCAAAACCACAGAATCTTCACAATCAAAACAACATGGCTCTGATAAGAGTCTTTAATCTTCCCTCTGAAATTTCACAAGCCAGGCCTCCATCTCTGCACTGTTCTCAACATGAGAACAAGCTCCTACAGAACATCCTACAGAGTACTTAACCAGTGGCTCTTCTAGCTCAAAGTTCCAAAGTCCATCCACAGTCCCTCTAAAAAGTCCTAGAGACCTAGGAGGTGACTGACTCTCAGAATTCACTGGGGGTGGCCTTAGCCAAAATGTCCAACAGTGAGGAAAGGGAACTCATACAGTTCACCTCCGGTAGATAGACAGGGCCTCAAGTGGAGAGGAATGAGGTAACCAAGCCACAGTCAAAATCTCTGACCCAGAATTGTTCCTGTCAAAAAGAACTGCAGGGACAAAAATGGAGAAGAGATTGAAGTAAAGGTGCTCCAGTGAGAGGGACAACTTGGGATCCATTTCATGGTGGGGAAGAGGAGGTAGGGGGCAGACACCAAGGCCTGATACTATTACTGATGTTATGATGTGCTTACAGTCAGGAGCCTAGCATGGGTGTCTTCTGCAAAGTCTAACAAGCCACAGACTGAGACAGAAGCAGTCCAACCATTGGACTGAAGTCAGGGACCTCTGTGGTTGAATCAGAGGAAGGACTGAAGAAGCTGAAGGGGGAGGGGCAACTCTATAGGAAGACCAGCAGTCTCAACTAACTCAGACCCCAGGAAGCTCCCAGAGACTGAGCCACCAACCAGGAGCATATAAGACTCAGTTAGGTGCCTCTGGGACGTATTTAGCAAAGGAGTTGCCTGGTCTTGCCTTAATGGGAGAAGATGAGCTCCAGAAACTTGAGACCCTAGGGAAGGGGGGTGACTAATGGTGATAGTGGTGGTGGTAGTGGTGGTATGGGAAGTACCTTCTCAGAGTCAAGGGGGAGGATGAATGGTATGAGGAACTGTGGGAGCAGAGAGTTCTACATCTTGATCCACAGGCAGCAAAGGAAACGGCCTTCCAAAGGCAGCAAATAGGAGGTCCTCATCTGCACTGGGTGTGGCTGAGCATAGGAGGAGACCTCAAAGCATCCCTACACAGTAACACACTTCCATCAACAAGGACACACCTATTCCAACAAGGTCACACCTCCTAATAGTGCCACTGTTCATGGGCCAATCATATTCAAGCCACTACAATGAATAACAAGATATTGTTATAATTGCAAATTTGCATATTGCAATATAGCACAGGTTCAATTTCAGATGGATTTGGAAAGATGTTACTTTTTAGCACAACTACTAAAATTATGAGAAAGAAGAAGCAATGGACTTAAAATGACAGCAGATAAGAATTTTCCCTGAATTTATACCAAATCATATATGTAATCTTTATTGAGGAAAGACAATTTAGTTGACAGTTGTTGTTTTAGTAGGCTTCTGGTAGTCTAGTTTATTTTAAACACAATCTGACCTCTAAACACATATAAAAATAGGAAAGGTAAAGTAAAGAATGTAAGATTATTTTTTATAGCATAGCTTACTACAGTATTTTTCCAAATAATTTATTTTGTAAATGAAACAAGATGTAGACCTATCTGTTACATTTAATAGTGCCACATTTTCTGAATGATCTTTAAAGATATATAAAAACTAATACAAAAGGGTTGAATGGAAGTATTTAACTGTTTATTTAGGTATACTATCATTACTAAAATAATGATCTATATGTATACAACAATGACATGTTTATAACTATAAAACCAAACATATATAAGATTTGGAAAATATTTTATAGGTATAATATAAATAATAGCTAAGACAGGAGTAATCTAAATGCAGTCATCTAAAATATTTTGGCTGATCATCTCAGTTTTATATTGCTGTGAAAAAGCCTGTGACACAAGCAACTTGGGAAGAGGGGAATTATTTCACCTTACAGTCCTTCATGGCAGGAATCTGAAGACAGGAACTAAAACAAAGACCATAGAGGAAGGCATCTTACTGATTTACTCAGTCTGCTTTCATGTATAATCTATGACCATCTGCTTAGGGGTAGAGCCGACCACTGTGAGCTGGAACTCCCCACATCAATCATTAGTCAAAAAAAAAAAAAAAAAAAAAAAAAAGTCCCTCACACTTCCCTAATTTTCTCCTGGCTGATCTGATAGAGGTGATTCTTTAATTTAGAATCCCAGTTCTTAGATGAATTTACCTTGTGCAAAATTCACACACACACACACACACACACACACACACACACTCACACCCCAAAATATAGATTCATTCCATAATTAATTTAGAAGAGTATGCATTTTCTTTTTATCTTTACTATAAAGGTTCTAATTTATGCAAACGAAATAGAGAAAATTTTAATGAGGAGCTTAGGGTACCAGTTTTATAAAAATGCTGCTTTAGCACATTTGCTTCAAGACACTTGAGAAAGACACTTGCTGGCAGGCACTAAATGGCAGAAAAATATGAGTTTAGATCTAAGACCATGAGCGAAATATAATGAGAAAACTAGTTGACATGTAAGGCTCATGATTATGTTCAAGATTTTCAAAGTTATAAGATAATAATAGAGACAGGAAAAAGATGTTGGCAGGTTTTGGAGAATGTTAGGAATATAATAGGAACAACTTATTTTTTGTATTTACATAAAATACACAGAATTCTTTCAAGCAAACTCGTTGCCCACACCTATAAAAACAAATTGTTAGATTATCTGGGAGAAAATCATGTTTTTACTATCTATTCTGTAGTCGATAGTTTTATCATTTGATTTATTTGTTATCCAATTTTATTGATCTAAACTGACTTTATATTTACCTTTACCTAAAGAAAAATATTTAACATAATAATCTTGTTATGAATTTTCTCCAATTTATGTACTTAAAACCATATTATATTTATTAAGGAAAATAGTAACCTTGTCTTATCAAGTTTACTGATTAATTCAATTTTATTATGCAAGAATAAGCATGAATTCTAAAAGTACTAACATAATTAACTTCTCTGCCATGTTGTTTTTAATAAAATATAAATAATTTATTTAAAATAAATAAAATACCTCATGAAAAATTTAATTAAACACATGTTAGCTGTTGAATCTAGCTACATAGATTGCTATATGGTATTTTCTATGTAAAATAACAATGTATCCTAAGACAAATTCAAGAAGGTAGAAATGTGATAGGCAATTAGTAAAACAGATTCTTTATTATTATTGTTGTTTATTCTAAACTCCAGATTTCATTCCCCTCCCGGTCCACCCTCCAACTGTTCCACATCCCATACCACTTCTCTGCCCCCCCTCCTCCCCCCGTTTCCATGAGGATGTCCCTACCCCCCCAGTCCCCTCCCACCAGACCTCTAAACTCTCAGGGGCCTCCAGTCTCTTGAGAGTTAGGTGCATCATCTCTGACTAAACCCAGACCAGGCAGTCCTCTGCTATATATGTCCTGGGGGCCTCATATCAGCTGGTATGTACACCCGGGTTGGTGGTCCAGTGTCTAAGAGATCTCAGGGTCCAGATTAATTGGGACTGCTGGTTGTTCTCAGCTTCTTCAAGCTTTTCCCTAATTGAATCACAGGGGTCAGCAGCTTTTGTCCATTGATTGGGTGCAAATATCTGCATCTGACACTCAGCTGCCAGTTGGATCATTCAGAGTGCGGTCATGCTAGGTCCATTTTTGTGAGTGCTCCATAGCCTCAGTAATAGTGTCAGGCCTTGGGGGCCTTCCATCGAGCTGGATCCCACCTTCAGTCTGTTGCTGGACCTTCTTTTCCTCTCCATTTCCATCCCTCCAGTTCTTTCAGACAGGAACAATTATGGGTCAGAGTTTTGACTGTGGGATAGCAACCCCATCTCTCACTTGATGCCCCCTGTCTTTCTGCTGGAGGTGAGATCTATAAATTCCCTCTCCTGAATATAGGGCATTTCATCTAAGGTCTCTCCCTTTGAATCCTAAGAGTTTCTCACCTCCTAGGGCTCTGGTGCATTCTGGAAGCAGCACCCCTGCCCTCCCCCCGACCTCCTACCACCCAAGGTTTTCTCTTTCCATTCTTTCCCCTGTCCCTCAGGGCTTCAGTCCTTTTCCCTCATCCAATACCAGATAATATTCCCCTCTGTCCCCCATCCCCTTTCCCTCCTAGCTCTCTCCCTCCCCCCACTTCATAGTTGCTTTCTTCTCCCTCCCTAGTGGGACTGAGGCATCCTCACTTGGGCCCTTCAGCTTGTTGACCTTTTTGAACTCTGTGGACGGTATCATGGGCATTCTGTGCTTTTTTTTTTTTTTTTTTTTTTTTTTTTTTTTTAGTAAAACAGATTCCTAAGGTATAGACACACCCCACATCAACAACTATGATGTGGAAGGAACACAAAGAAGATAAGAGTTAACAAGTTATTCTTATTAAACGATGAATAATTTGAAAAAGAAATACTGTTGGATTATTACCCAATCATAAAATAAATATTCATTATTCTAATCTAAAATGATGTAGTAATAAGATAGAAGACAACAGACAAATATCTTAGACATGAGAATTTGAAATATTTTTTATATTTATTCTGTGTTCCTCAAGAAGTAGAATATGATTCCACTTATTTGTGACCTAAACTGAATTTCTATTGAAAATTCAGTAGCATAAGAAAAGGAAAAAGCTCACACTTTAATGTAGAGAAATTTCTCAAATATTTCTTTAAACCAATTTTTCAAAACTCATCGTAATAATGACAACTCATAGCTACAATAATTATGTGTATTTTCTCTCCTGTGACTTTGAAGGCAGGACCAGCCAGGAGGCACAGGCCTCAGAAGTGGCAGGGCAACTGGGAAAAGTTCCTTTCAAAATCCCTCTACATCTAGGAGGGACAGCAGATCCACAGCCCTCTCTGCCCCTTCCCCGCAAGCTGAGAGCCTGTCTCTAGGATGTGCTCTGACCCCAGGACTCAGGGGGGATGACTGATCCACAGCCCTCTGCACACTGGTTTTACCAGAGGGGAGCTGATCTCCCAGAAGTGCTGACACAGGCTTACTGACCCACAGGAGGAACAAGCTCCATCCAGAGACAGCAGGAACATCTAACACCAGAGATCAACAGATGGCAAAAGGCAAAGGCAAGAATCTTACCAACAGAAACCAAGACTACTTGGCTTCATCAGAACCTAGTACTCCCACCACAGCAAGTCCCGGATATCTCAAAACACCAGAAAAGCAAGATTTGGATCTAAAATCATATCTCACGATGGTGATAGAGGAATTTAAGAAGGACATGAAATAACTCC
>JADRCD010168895.1:0-19696 GCA_019843815.1 Montemys delectorum | reverse complement strand
ATAAATATATAAAGTCTTTTTGTTTGTTTGCTTTGTATTTAGTAGAGTTTAAAATCTTGGCTCTTACTGTGGTATAAGCCCAAAATAAGAACAATTTTTAGACACTGGATTTCATTGTAATAAGGCTGTACTTCAATGACCCTCACATCACCAAAGGGTTTTATCTCCATTGTAGCTAAGCTGAGAGTTGATAGTTCTGCTGCACCAAGAAATGAATTGTAGGCTCGATTTTTGGATACAGACTTCCTGCTATGGTCAAAGCTATTTGACTTGATTGAGTGACTTTATTCTCAGGCCACAGAGAACAGGTTACATTCATTTAGGAAATGGTGTAGGTATTAAGATGGTCTATCCATAAAGTCATTCACTAACTGTTTCAATGAACAGTGGTTCTGCTTGGAGGGTGGCACAGACATTGGGTGAGGGTAAGAATCTGGTTCATTGGCTGTGATAATTTGGAAAAGCATTCATCTCAGGTACAAGAGTTACAAACATCAAGCAAAGCATTCAGTCTCACTCTTTGTTGTTCTCTTACAAGCCACCTCCCAAGTTAATTGTCTATGTTTCTTTTGGCTGTATAAATACTTTTGAAATATGTAAGCTGTTCTGAAAACCATAGTATAGTATAAAAACATGAAATAAACAATACTACTAATAGAGAGGCTGAGATAGGAGAAGCATGATTTCAAGACCATTGTGTGGTACACAGCAAGACACTGTCAGGTACAAACAAGCAGAAAGTGTATATGGATTAGACTGTACAATATTGGACCTACTTCTCCAATTACTAAATTAGAGAGACCACTGGATGACAGTCAACAAATTTCTTTCTTTTTTTTTTAAATATAGAATAGAGCTTATTTAGGGCTTGGGGAGGGGAGGGGAGTTAGGAGGAGGAGAGAGTAAAGAAGTGGAAGCAGAGGCTGGCCATGACTACGTGGAGAGAGGGAGGGACGGAGGGAGGGAGGGAGGGAGGGAGGGAGAGAGAGAGAGAGAGAGAACAAATTTCTCATTCCTCATACTTTTGGATTTCAATCGATTAGAATATGTTGGTAATATTAATTTTCATATTAAGATATTAAGAAAAAGTAATTGTTACTTCCTGTTGTTTTTGTTGTATGAGGTGGAATTAGGTTTGTGTGGATTTGTTGAAAGATTACTTTCTTGCTTCTTCTAGGGTGTAGATTTGCTCCTTATGTTGGTGTTTTCCATCTATTATCCTTTGCAGAGCTGGATTTGTGGAAAGATATTGTGTAAATTTGGTTTTGTCATGGAATATGTTGTTTTCTCCATCTATGGTAATTGAGAGCTTTGCTGGGTATAGTAGCCTGGGCTGGCATTTGTGTTCTCTTAGGGTCTGTATGACGTCGGCCCAGGATCTTCTAGCTTTCATAGTCTCTGGTGAGAAGTCTTGTGTAATTCTGATAGGCCTGCCTTTATATGTTACTTGACCATTTTCCCTTACTGTTTTTAAAATTCTTTCTTTGTTTAGTGCATTTGGTGTTTTTATTATTATGTGACGGGAGGAATTTCTTTTCTGGTCCAGTCTATTTGGAGTTCTGTAGGCTTCTTGTATGTTCATGGGCATCTCTTTCTTTAGGTTTTTCTTTCTTTAGGAAAGTTTTCTTCTATAATTTTGTTGAAGATATTTACTGGCCCTTTAAGTTGGAGGTCTTCACTCTCTTCTATACCTATTATCCTTAGGTTTGGTCTTCTCATTGCATTCTATATTTCCCAGATGTTTTGCGTTAGGAGCTTTTTCCTTTTTGCATTTTCTTTGACTGTTGTGTCAATGTTTTCTATGGTGTCTTCTGCCCATGAGATTCTCTCTTCTATCTCTTGTATTCTGTTTGTGATGCTTGCTTCTATGACTCCTGATTTCTTTCCTAGGTTTTCTATCTCCAGGGTTGTGTCTCTTTCTGTTTTTTTTTTTTTTTCTTTTTTTTATTGTTTCTATTTCCATTTTTAGATTCTGGATGGTTTTGCTCATTTCCTTCACCTGTTTGATTGTGTTTTCCTGTAGTTCTTTAAGGGATTTTTGTGTTTCTTCTTTAAGGGCTTCTAGCTGTTTACCTGTTTTCTCCTGTATTTCTTTGAGGGAGTTATTTATGTCCTTAAAGTCCTGCATCATCATCATGAGAAGTGATTTTAGATCTGCATCTTCCTTTTCCAGTGTGATGGTGTGTCCAGGACTGGCTATGGTGGAAGAATTGGGTTCTGATGCGAAGCAACCTTAGTTTCTGTTGCTTATTTTCTTACACTTGCCCCTGGTCATCTGGTTATCTCTAGTGCTACCTGCCCTTGCTAAATCTGACTGGAGCCTGTCCTTCCTGTGATCCTGGTTGTGTCATAACTCAGAGTCAAGATGTCTCTGTGATCTCATTATTCTAGGATCCTGTGATCCTGGGCTTGTTAAGAGCACCTGGGAGTGGAGCTTCCTCTGGATGTTGTGGGACTGGCTGCAGAGTTTGCAACCAAGGTTTGCTCAGGGCACCAGCCCAGACAAACGGAAAAGAAACCTTGTCACTGGGCTGGCAGAGTTCCTGCGTGCCTGGGTCTGGCTAGTCCCAGTTACTCCCAGTGTTGGGGCAGATGTGTCCTCCTCACCTCCGATCCTCTGATCCTGGGCGTATCAGAGTGCCTGAGAGGAGAGCCCCCTCAGGATGCTGTGGGACTGGCTGCAAAATTTGGGCTCAAGGTCTGCTTAGGGCATGGGCCCAGACAGACCGGAAGGAACCAGTGAATTGGTTCAGACATAAGGAGAGAGCTATTTTTCTCTGAAGCTTATAGAACATGTGGGAGAAACTGTTTTTCTGTATGACAGTCATAGAATATTTTTCTCTACTGTTTGCCAAGAGAAGTTTGATTAAAAATTCTCCTTCATTGCTGAAGATACCAGATACCAGCGATTATTAAACGCTTATTATTAAACGCTTATTGAGTCCAGTTATCATTTTGTTGTTTGATTTACTTTGGGTTCAAAACACACATATGTTTATTGTAAGTGAGGGCACTAGAGTGACAACATGGCTGCCAGTCTTCTCTATGTATTTTTCAGTGCTGGAGATTGAATCTGGGGCCTCGTGTGTGCTCAACAATGCTCTGCCGCCTGAATCATATGCTTGTACTGTCCAATCACAAATATAGAAAAATAAAAATCAAAGTTGGGAAGAGTGTGGCTTTTCAGAGTAAATGTTCATAGAACACAATTAACAGCTCTTTCCTGACCTTAGAGAAGTGAGGTTCACCTCAGCAAGAAAAATGAGGCAATTCCAGAGTAGTCACGACATCAGCTAAGGCGAGTTGAGGCCAAAAGTGACATCGCTTCTGTCCCTTTATTTTTAATGTTTGCTGATGAGCAGAGTTTCCAAACCTTCAAGCCCTTAGAAAGTGGATTGTTTGTGGTTTAATTATAATGGATGATGATATTAGAGTGGTAGTAGATATATTTTGACCTAGAAATCATCTGAAACTTGCTGGGTTAGCTACTGAGTGTTTGGTGTACTGGTGTCATTGTAATACTAAACTGAATAGGTGACTAGAGCACAACTGCCATTAAGTCTACTTGTGGAGGTTTGAATGAGAAGGACTCTTCCTAGGCTCATGTGTTGGAATACTTGGTCAGCATTTGGTGGAAATGTTTGGGAAGGATTAGGAGGTGTGGCCTTGTTGGAAGAGATGTGTCACATGGGAGTTTTTGAGGTCTTAAAAGCCCACACTGTTTCCAGTTAATATTCTTTTTGCCCCATGTTTGTGGCTCAAGATGTGAGCTCTTAGCTACTGCTTCAGCACCATGCCTGGCTGCCTGCTGCCATGCACCCCACCGCAGTGGTCATGGATTCTGACCCTCTGAAACTGTGAGCTCTAAAAGCTTTCTTTTATAAGTTGCCTGGGTCATGGTGTCTTATCAGAGCAACTGAGAGGTAACTAAGATCCTACTTTTATTTGTAATTTATTTATTTACTATAAAAATTACCATAAAGTAACACACTACATTGTAATGTAATAAAAACATCATGCAGCTTGATTAATGTAGGCACTCAAATAAACAATTGTTCAGCCCTGAACTCCATCTATCTCACTGAATTTCTGTGTAGCTAGAATGGCTATTCTGAAGCTGTATGTTTACAGTTTAATTATCAATTATTGTTTTGCGCACCACAAAAAAGAAGCCATAGCAGAGTTGAGACTGCAAAAGCAATTAGCTTCCTATCCTTTGTGACTCCTGTGCCCTTTATGGGCATTGTGTTCCTCCTCATCTAATATTGCTTATTCATGTTCTCCTTTGCAACTGTTATTCTGTACCCATGCGTACATCTGTTTGCATATTTTCATATTCATGTATATTTTATAGGCTACGGTCTGAATGTGAAGGAGGACATAAGTTTGTTGTTTTGTTTATTTTCCATTCTGAGATTGGGTGATCTTACTTAATATTATGTATCTTGAGTCCATCCATTTTCCTGTAGATTTTATGATTTAATTTTTTAATTTTTTTAATTGAAATTTTTTCATACATTATATTCTGATCCTTTTTCTTCCTAGATCCTCCCTACCTCCCGATCCTTCCAACTCCACACCTTCTTTCTCTCTTGCTCAAGAAAACAATAAAAAACAAAACAAAACAAAACAAAACCCCCAAAACTCAACCAAACAAAAAAACGACAGAGACAAGAATGAAAAAAAGGCACTCCTCCACTAAATTTTAAAAATAAAATAAACAAAGAGAATGAGAAATGAATACATATGCACATGCATATGCATACACACCCATATGCACGCACGCACACACACACACATGCACGCATGCACAGAGCTACATGCAAACATATAGGCACACATAAATGTGCATGCATACACACACACAAAACCTATAAAAACACAAAATCAGAAACCATAATATAAAAGCAAAAGAGTAGTAAGGTAGAAAATGCCCAAACACAGCAATATGACCCAAAACATCTCAAAAATACTTTTTAAGCATCTTTTGTCTCGTCCGTCTATCGCAGACGTGGAGCCTACTCTTAAGTGTGGCTTGTGAACCCACTGAGACGCCACTGGAGGAACTCATTCTTCCTTTGGGAGAGTTTGGTATTTGGAGGTAGTTTCTTCTTGTTTGTGGATGAGGTTTGGACCTGCTGTAGGCCATGCCCATGCTGCCACAGTCTTTGTGAATTCATTGTGCGTCAGCCCCGTGACACACAGGTACCGCTAGTTCTGATGTGTTAGCTATTTTTCTATTGCTGTGATAAAACACCATGACCAAAGCAACTTGTAAAAGAGTTTATAAGGTAAGAGCCCATTAAGACAGTGGCGGCGTGGCGGCATGGTGGCTGGCGCGAAGAGCTGAGCATTATGGCTAATTCTCCTTCAAGCCACCACACCTGGTTAATATATAAAATAGTTTAGTGGCCATATTTGTGATTATAGTGGGCATCTCCTATGACTGCTGTCATTTCGGATGCTTGAGGTTTATTGTAGGGTAGAGATATTGGTGATTTCCACCACTGAAATCTTTCCTGGCTCCCATTTTCTAAACAGAATACAGTGATTGGGTGGCATTTATTTATTCCAAATTGAATATATTTTGCATAAACTAAGTATGTTGGCTCTTCACAATTGACCATTTGTTTATTACAATTTTCCTTTGAGACACTGTCTTATACGCTCTAGACTCTCTTTGAAATATTGTTTCCCCTCCTGCCTCCCCCAAATCACTTTATCTGAATATTAAAGTATTTCTAATAAAAGTAATTTATGTGGGAAAAAAAAATCTCACAAAGAGAACAAACTCAGGACAATTGTAAAAGGAAAACCTCAACTTGTATGATGCAAGTGAGAGCAAGTTTTTTTTTTTTTTTTAAGATTTATTTATCTGTTTTTATGTATGTGAGTACATTGTTGCTGTCTTCAGACACACCAGAAGAGGGCATTGGATCCCTCAGATGGTTGTGAGCCACCATGTGGTTGCTGGGAATTGAATTCAGGACTTCTAGAAGAGCAGTCAGTGCTCTTAACTGCTGAGCCATCTCTCCGGCCCATGATAGTGAATCTTCATGTGTATCAGATATCATATCATATCATCAATATTGGGATCAAAAGAAACATAACTAGGGTTGGCAATAGTGACATTCTTCTTTTCTTTAAATAGAAATTGGGATTCTTGTTTGTTTTTTTTTTTCCCCTAAAGAAAAACAAAATATGTAAGAACTGCCTAGGTGTTTGAAGTCATGGAAACAGTCAAGCCAGAGATAGCAAACCAAACTGTTGACTTTGAACTCTGTGGGGTTTTCTTACAGCTGCTGTTCTCAACCTGTGGGCTGAGACCTCTTTGGAAAACCTCTATCCAAGAATACTTACATTATGATTCATAACAGTAGCGAAATTACAGTTATGAGGTAGCAGTGACAATAATTTTATGGTTGGGAGTCACCCCAAAATGAGGAACTGTATTAAAAGGTCGCAGCATCAGGAAGGTTGAGAAGCACTGATTTAAAGTGTAGACATAAAGGAAGATTTTGATGAGTGTATCCCTGGTCTAATTAACTACTTAACTGTTTTCCCTTCAACGCTCCAGAGCTGCCGCTTTGGAACAGTTCAAATCCCTTGGTGCTGAACCGCTGGAGGTGGACTTGAAGGAATCTGGTGAGGGCCAAGGAGGATACGCCAAAGAGATGTCCAAAGAGTTCATTGAAGCTGAAATGAAGCTCTTTGCTCAGCAGTGCAAGGAAGTGGACATCCTTATCAGTACAGCCCTGATTCCAGGTATGCTGCTTCGTAACTGTTACCTTTAGAGGACAAATGAGAATTGGACATTCACGTGAGGGTTTCGATGGCTGTGACAAAACACCATTGCCAAAAGCAATTTCAGAAGGTAATAATGGAAGGTTTATTTTGGCTGACAACTCTCAGGTGACACCCACTGATCCAAGTCTGGGCAGGGAGGGACTCCAGAAAGGAACCTGGAGGCAGGAACTGAATGAAGCAGAGGCCATGGACGAGTGCTGGTTACTGGCTTACTCCTCAAGATTGCTCAGCCTGCTTTCTTATTTAAAACAGGACCACCTGCCCAGGGTGCCCAGGATGCCCAGGATGCCCAGGATGCCCAGGGTGCCCAGGGTGCCCAGGGCCTTTTCTCGATTTTGATTCCCTCTTCTCAGATAACTCTTGTGTCAAATTGATAAAACATACTACACCCACACCCACACACCCCTTCATACAAACAAAACCAACTAGTTCATGGGTGAATATGTGTTTTGTGTTTGAATTTCTTTTTTAAAAAAAAAAAGTGTTTTTAGGTGGAAGATAATTTTGTACTTACGTTTATTTACAGGAGACTTAGCAGTGTGTATTTAACCCCATTTATGGCGAGTTCTTCAACCTTTGCCTTATCCAGCTTGGCAATATGAGCCACAGACTTAGGACCCTGGATCTTACATCTGTCATAGTAATTGGTCCTAATAGCTTTCGCCAGCTTAACCAGGGCACCCTTGTCTTCGGAGTTCCCCTGTGTGAAGGCGACAGTGGTTCATATATCTTCCTGTGGACCAGCCACCCCAGCCTGGGCTTCCCCTTGATGATGCAGGAGGGGACCCCCATTATGTGACACAGGGCAAGCAAGAAAACCACCAGCTCAATGGGATCTATGTCATGGACAATTACCGAGCCTTCCTGTCTTTTACCAAGATGGAGATTGTATTGACCTCTAGAACACACAGCCACTTTGCCTGAGTGTTTGGGGCTGCTATAGTCACCACAGGGCAGTTCCAGCAGACTGTGATGTAGGGTTAAAAAGCCAGGTTTCAATCCACAATGATTTCAAGTGAAGAAACACACACATCACTGCACACGTTAGAATTTAAATGAAGGGCTTTTTTTTTTTTTTTTGTTATAGAAGTCCTAGAAACATGTGAGTGTAGTACCATGCAAGCCAGAAGAAGGCATTGAATTCCCTGGCGCTGGAGTCAGGGACAGTTGAGAGCCACCTGACATGGGTGTTGGCCCTCTGCCAAGGACAGTCAACGCTCCTAACCACCAAGCCACCTCTCCAGCCCTGAGGTGTTTGTCTTGTTCACAAGATTATGAGGTCCCCGACAGCAAGGATTATTTTCGAGTCTTAACATTTTTTAGATAGTGTTTGTGCAGAGTGCATAATGTCAAGCCAATAAACTTTAACTGACCAGTAAAGAGCAGCTTGATATGGAGACATCTCGTACTTTCCTACCTCTTCCCCTTCCTTTGCTTCTACCACTGGACGATCAGAGCCGGGTTGCCTGTGGTTCTTCCCGCTTTCTGAATGAAAACCAGCAAGATGACGGTGAGAACTAAAGGCTGCATGGTTGCTGGCCTTTGTCTCTACTTAGGCCTCTTCTTCTTCATATCAAAACTTAAACTCATGACCCCTTTGCCTGAGAAATTTTTACATGAGCCCGGGTCTATAGGTGTGCAAATTGAAACATTCATTGTAAATTGATCAGGAAGAAATTTATTTGAAGGCAATTTTTAGTTTATATGTACTTTTTTGGCATTTATTAAGGTTAAAGCAAGTTTGCATACTAATGAAATGGATATGCTTGTTTGTTTTACATATGGAAGATCTTTGCGCCGGATATTTGGTCCTACAGAATCTAGAGCATTTTCCATAGTTTTCAGAGTTGATTGATATTTTTACTTTATACTTACCAACTCTGAGCATATTGCTTTGCATACAAGAGTACATAGCAGACAATGGCAAACGCTTGCTTAGGGTTATTCAGAAATCGATGGAAATTTTGTTCTCGTTCCTAGCCAAAAGTCCTTTAGTTTAGTTTTTTGTTTGTTTGAATGTTTGTTCTTGTTACAACTTCCGTTGACACAAATGGTAGACGCTGGTTTCTCCAGGTGCTGCCACCCCATCAGAGCGCTGTTAGATGAGGCAGGAGGGAGGTATGGGCCCGTCCCGTGGGTGTGTCTCGGAGTGGAGAAATGAGGCTTCTGTTTGAGTACTTGTCGTGGATGGAGATCAGAAGCCGTTGGATGATATCTGTGGACTCTGGCAGCTATGATGGAAACCATACACAAGCAGTGGCAGGAGAGCACCCCCTTTTGTGACAGTGACTCACCAGAAGGAATTAGGATACCTGTGCTCTTCACCATCTAACTGCAAGCGAGCCCGTGCACCTTGGAGAAGGCAGTGCTAGGAGCCGCCATGCAACAAGTGGCCAGCAGAGGGCGCTAAGACATTTACTCTTAGAATAATAAAGACAGGAAGCTAGAAATGGTAGTCAATTTTGACACAGTATATATCTTTGTTATTGATTAAAAAGCTTTGAGTGATGCAACTCTGGACCTCTTAGGTAAATATACTGACCTTTTGTGCCTAACAGGGAATTGTATAGCCCAGAGGGGCCTTGAATTTGCCATCTACCAGCTTCAGCCTCCTAAATACCGGTATTACAAGATTACAGATGGGGCTGGAGAGGTGGCTCAGTGGTTAAGAGCACTGGCTGCTCTTCCAAAGGTCCTGAGTTCAATTCCCAGCAACCACACGGTGGCTCACAACCATCTGTAATAGGATCCGATGCCTTCTTCTGGTGTGTATCTGAAGACAGCTACAGTATACTCATATACATACAATAAATAAATAAAATCTTCAAAAAAAACCAACAAGATTATAGATGGCCATTCCCCACACCCCCTCCAAGTGGTCTCTACTCAGTGTATTTTAGTAGAAGGTGATAATCTTGAAGACTAGCTAGAAAGGTTTTGCTAATCTGTCTTACTGCGTTTCCTATTTTCCGAAGCCATATAATCTTCACATTACCCTTGCAGGGAGTTTGTGGTCAGTACATCATCCCAAAGTCTGCTCTCAGAAGGCTGTCTGGCTTAAATTCTGCAAATAAAACAACAAAAAAAGGAAAGTGAAAACGTAATTAGTGTATAGTGCGTGTGGAATGACATAGTTGTGGAAGGAGATAATTGTTGTGCTGCCTCCACTGGGTTGGGAGATGAGTTAGAGGTGAGAATTTTACTTAATGCAAGCGGCTTCAGGGATGGCTACGTGTATGTGATGTCAGCTACCTGTATCGTCCCAGTGATGTGCAGCACAGAGGAGAAAGCCGCTGAGCTCCCTATCCCGTCTTGGTTAGATTCACTGAGGCAGACACTACCGCTGTTACACTGAGAGTCTTTCCTGAGAGCAACCCAGTTAAAAATTCATGATCAGGGCCGGGAGGTCGCTTAGTGGGTATGGAGTCTGCCAGGCAAGCACGGGGACCTGAGATCAGATCCCTGGCCCAGGCGTACAAACCTGAAGTCATGTGTATGTAACTCCAGTGCCGGAGGGGAAGTTCAGAGATAGGTGAATCCTGGAGAGTTGTTGGCAAATCCGTTCAGCCAAATGGCAGCTCTAGGCTCAGTGAGAGACCTGGTCTCAGAAAGAAAAAAGTAAGGTGGAGAGCAGTAGAGAAAGACATCTGTTATTCACCCCTGGTCCCACACATGGCCCCCTTCCGTGCATGGGTGCCCACATCCGTATATGTATCCTTACATGCATTCACTGTACACACCAAAATAAAAATTCATGAAGACTCTGATGGCATAGCTTTCTTGCTCCTCATCTCCTGTTTTAGGTCATGCTCTTTTCAACTTAATGGCCCGTGGCTCCTGAAAGGCCTGAAATTTCATTTAATCATGGCGTTTTATGTCTTGCTCCACTTAGGTTCCCAGCATCCTTAGTTGAAGTCATCTACCTTGATCAAGGTTAAATCTTAGCCCTGGACTCCCAGGTACCCATGTTATAAAGCTGATATCCTTGGTGATGTGTTTATTGCCCCTCATCCTCCTTGTCTTCATTGCCCATCATCATTATCATTGTCCTCCTCCTCCTCCTCCTCCTCCTCCTCCTCCTCCTCCTCCTCCTCGTCCTCCTCCTCCTCTTCTTGTGCTTCTTGTTCTTGTCCTCCTCCTTCCCCTTCTCCTCCCTCTGCTCTTCCCTCTGCTCCTCCCTCTCCTCCTGTCATTTTTGTCCTCCTCCTCCTTCTTTTTTCTTTGGTCCAAATTTAGCTTTTGGGTTTTATGTTAAACTTACGCTAACTAGTGTCTGCTATCAGTCGCACTGACCAGTCACCGTCTCAGATCACCTAAGGTCCTTCCGTAATGTCCCATCCACTGCCTTTTCCCTTTGACACACCATTCCTATTCTTTCCTGCCTGTTGAAGTCCCATCTATTCAGTTGCCACTTCTACAGTGCTTCTGGCATCCTGCCGAGTAGTGCGTGCTAGTTTTTCTGCACTCCTAGCACCTTGCCTGTGCTTCACGTGACGGCAGTACTTAGCCCCACCTTGCTCTTACTGCCCTGTCCTCCTGTGAGCACAGGGAAAGTATCTGTTCTCACCACATCTGTCATGGCCAGGGCTTTGTCTCGTGCTTCATGCATAGTAGTGACTCAGCAAATATTGTTCAACTCATAATCCTGTATGTGTTCCTTAGGTCTTGGTTGGCATGGTCACTTTTATTCTTTCAAGGCTATCTAAAGAAAGCTGGACAGAACACTCTGTGGGTTCTTTCTTTCTTTTTTTTTTTAAATTGGAACATTAGAAGCTCACTTAAGACTAGAAACTTAGCTCTCTTAAATTATCCAAAACTAGAACATATGCTCTGTCTGCAATTTGAAGTGGCTAGCTTGACCTTTCAGGCACTGGAATCAGGAAGTAGAGGAGGGTGTTCAGGAATTGTAAAGTGTCTTGCCAGGAAGGAAGATATTGTTGATTTGACAATTATAGCATCTTAATCCTGGTTAGGTAGCAGTATGTTTTGTGTTTATCCTAGTGAGGGTCTATAAAATATCCCTGTCACCGGACACTTGCATCCTCCCCAACTGGGGAAGAGTTGGGAAGGAGATGTTTTCCTCTGATGAGGCTCAGCCTAAGATGTTGCAGTCACATAGAGCCGTGAATGATTCTGCCTCTGATGCTGCCCATTTTTCTTGAATGCATCTTCATAGGATTGGATAGCAGTCTTGAAAAGATGGCATTTCAGACAGGAGACTAGTACAACAATAACTGACACTTGGTGGTGGAATTCCACCGAGAGAACTCTTGCTTTGGCAGTTGTACAATGCTTTTCAAAAAGCCAGAAGAGTTTATCAATCAGAGGGTTATTTTCTTCTCTGTGCACGTTATGATTTTAGAAGTCAAAACTACGTTGTGTAGGTCAGCAGCTCTCAAACTACTTTTTTTTTTTTTTTTTTTTTTGAGTGTCTGATGCATTCTTCATGGTCCCCTTCCTTCCATGGAGTTTCTGACTCAATGGAATTTTAAAATATTGCTTCCACACTTATTCTGAGGATTCTGAAAGACAGCAAGACGTGCTTCTATGTTACAACATCGAGGATGGGTGACCACAGGCTGTCTATGTACCTCTTGGTAGCTTTCAACACAGATAGGGCCCCTTGTCATCAGATGGAGAGTGCCAGGAGTCTGGAGTTCTCTGCTGCCATTTGTCAGTCTTGGCTTCTTAGGGTGTGTCTGACACACTTCATGGACTGCTGAGCCATGTTTAACAAATGTTCTGTTAGGAAAGTTTATGCCACAGAGTTATATTCTGGTTTCGCCTGTTAGGATGTTGCAAGATGGAGAAGTATTGCATTCTTCTCCCTGCCAGTGCCTGTGTTGAATGGCTTGGGAGGTGAGACCTCTTCTAGGGATGAGCTACTAGTAATGTCTTACCCTCACCACATAGCGCTTGTGAATCCCCAATCCCTTCCCATCTGCTCTATTCTTTCTTATTATGACAGTCTGACCCTAAAACCACAATCTTTGCTATAACACTTTGATCCGAGAGTAAAACTGTTATTGTATAAATCTACTTTTTGCCCATGGAAACAGGTCCAATTCCTACCATATGGGGATTCATTAGGTGTTGCTTACACCATGCTGGGACTCTGGAGGTCACTCTGGGCACTGTTTCTGTTTCAGGAGTGTGCACGAGGGGCCTGCAAGTGTCACACAACACCCTCGTTTCCATTTCTTTTGCTAAGATGAGTCACATGGTCCGAACCATCTGTGAATGAAGCTAGAATTTCTTGACTAGCTGTGTGTGTCCAGGAATAAGATAACATTGGATTAGTTTATTAAGGCTTTCATAGCAAAATACAACTGATTGGGTAGCTTAAGCACAGAAACATATCTGCTCATCATTTGGTGGGGGAGTCAAGAAGTTTATGATCAAGTTGTTAGCAGGATTGGTTTCTCCTTAATTGAAGACTTGAGACTTTCCTCCTTGGTTGAAAATGGCTACCTTTCTCAGTCCTCTGTTCTCTCTCCTCTTTGTGTGCACATTCCTGGTGTTACATTTGATGTTTAATTTCTCCTTTTTTAAGGATACCAATAAAGTTAGGCTCAGGGCCTAGGTTAATTCAGTCATATCTTTAACAGCTCTATCTCCAAATTCAGTCAGTTTCATAGGAATCAACATACAAATTCTAAAGGCTATGCTAATGTACCCCCAACAAATGCATCAGAATCCCTTAGATCCTGGTGGGCAGGAAGTAGGTGAGGAGTCGAGACCAAGGATGCTATCTCTCCACAGATGTCCTCAGGGACCTATTTCTCCAAGAAGTCCTCCCAGCTTTCTCTCAAACTCCAAAAATGTTATCATAGTATGAATTTACCAACGGATTAATCTACTTGTTAGGTCAGTGCCCTCTGGATTTAGTCATTTCCCAAAATTAATTATTAGCAATTAAACCCGAGATATGCCAGGCTATGGGGGGTAGTTCATATTCATATTTGCATGCTATAACAGTGAAAAATTCTTGTTATAATGGATCTTTCCTCCTCCCTCTCTTCCTCCTCTCCCTCTTCCTCTTCCTCCTCCTCCTTCTCCTATCTTCTGACAAGGTCTCCTATAATGCAGGGTGGTCTTGCTTGCCCTTGCTCTGTGGCTGATGGTTAGGTTAAATTCCTGATCCTCGAGCCTTTATCTCCCAAGTGCTAGGATTACAGGCATAGGCCCCCACACCCAGTTTACAATGAAATTTCTTAATATGCAAAACTTGACAGTTTTAGTTTTACGTTTAGGTAACACATAGTATTGCATTACATTTAAGATTGTTCTTCGTAGTGCTTGTTTGTGATAAATGTGTCTTGGTTTTGGGTAAACAGGTCTTATATACTGTGCGTCTGTGAGTATGGAGTTAACTTTATCATGCTGGGTTAAGGCAGAAAGCCTTTCCTGAGCCTCTAATTTGATGCTTTACAGGCCAGGAAGTTAGGAATTTCCCCATGATTACTTGTCATTGAGTAATTCCAGTAAATAATTCTCTGTGCTTTTTGGAATCATTATAAAAACTTGTGGTTAATCCATTTCATCTTGCTGTCTTTTTGTTCTTAATAGTTTTTGTGGCTTTTTCTTAATTCCTCTCCCTTCCCTTTCTCTCCCCTTCCCTTCTTTCCCTCTCTTCTCCCCTCCCCTCCCTTGCTCTCTTCTCCTGTCCCCTCACCTCCTGTCCCCTTTCCTCTGCTCCCCTCCTCTCCCTCCCTTCCTTCACTCTGTTCTCCCCTCCCCCTCTGCTCCCCTCCTCTCCCTCCCTTCCTTCTCTGTCTTCTCCCCTCCCCCTCTGTGCACGTCCTCTCCCTCCCTTCTCCCCTTCACTAAATTTGCCTGCGCAGATTGGAATCTTTTTCCAATATGATAGACCCAAGAGAATTTATTGATTTCAGATGATCATGTTTGCCTTGATTTATTCAGCGAGGTACATTACAAAATCTTCCAGTAAACAGTTAGTCTTTGTTATTGCGTTTAACTGAAGTGACATTTTGAATTTGCTGTTGTAGAGAAACCCAGGGTATATCCCTTTGCCGTAGGTCAGTAAGTTGTTGAAACTTTTCAGAATTTAGTAACTTTTTTTTTCACTTGCTTCTAATTTGAATGCTTTCAAGCCACATATCACCGTAGATTTATCGAAGTCATGATTATTGAAAGGATTTTGTATGTTCATTTCAAAATGAATTTTAGATGAGCCTAGGAGCGCATGTCTGCAAGTCCAGCACTTGGGAAACAGAGGCAGGAGCATCACTAGTTCAGTGCCATCTCTGGCTGCATGGCAAGTTTGAGTCCAGCCTGCGAGTCTGACTCAAACACAGTTTACATGAGTTACATCCATACATGCTTACATCGAAAACCGTTTGTTTATAGAATGAACAGCCACATTTATAGCGCACCACAGAGATTCAGAGAGGCCTTGCACTAACCAGAAACACTCCTATCTATCTCACACAGCAGCAAGTTGAACAGAAAATGGCATATTTCATTTCAGATGATTTATTTCTTATTTGAGCACTAGGGTCTGACTAGGGTTTGAGGTCCTCATATGTGCTAGGCAAATGCTATATAACTTAGCTCCAGCCCTCACCAGATGAGTTTTTTTTTTTTTTTTTTTTTTTTTTTTTTTGCATCCCGCTGCTGTTCTTAGAGAAAGGAGCCCTTAGCCACCAGGCTGTCATCTTTGTTAGGTCTCAAGCCATTATATCCCCTCCCTCTACTCATCCCAGTTTCCCCTCTTTTCCCATCTCTCCCAGATCTACTCTGTCTCTATTTCCCTTCAGAAGAGAACAAGCCTCCAGGGAACACGGCATAAGATGCAATAAGACTAGGTACAAACCCTCGGCAAGGCTGGGCGAGGCGACCCAGCAGGAAGAAAAGGTCCCAAGAGCAGGCAAAAGAGTCAGGGACCGCCCCATTCCCATTGTTAGGAGTCCCACGAGAACACCAAGCCACATAGCTATAACGTACATGCAGAGGACCTAGCTCAGACCCATACAGGATCCTCAACTATGAGTCTCTGTGAGTCCCTATGAGTCCTGCTCAGTTGATTCTGTGGGCAGTGTTCTTGTGGTGCCTTGACTCCTCTGGCTCCTACAGTCCTTCCTCCCCTCTTCTGCAGGATTCATCTGGCCTTGCCTAGTGTTTGGTTGTAGGTCTCCGTATCTATTCCCAGCAGATGCTGGCTGAAGCCTCTCTGATGACCACTGAGCTAAGCACTGATCTTTGAGTATAGCAGAATATCATTAGGAATCATTTCATTGACTTTTAAAATACTTTTATTCTTATCAATTTTAAAAAGTAGTCAATTTGAAATTTAAAACAGTTTAAAATTAAGAGCTATAAATGAGTATTTCCTTTTAGGTTTGGTCTATAGGCACTTTAGATTTCCCTTAGATTTGATGGTCGGGCACTAAGTGGTCATTGGCTGACTCAGTGAGCGAGTGAGTGAGTGTCTGACGTCTTACCGTTGTCTTGGCAGAAGAATGGAAATAACTCCCAGTGGGGAGGAACTGAGTAACCTTACTAGAGGAACTCAATGTCCAGGGACCAGAAAGGCCAGGAAACATTTTGTGAAGATTGTGTCAAATCTTTCACTCAGTGCAGATCTCTTCAGGAAATGATTTTTTTTTCTCCTTGTTCATTTTTTAAAAATACTGATTTATTTAATTTTGGGTGGGTGGTGCTTGAAAATGTAGTAATCTTGGCCTGTCTGTAAATCCTATCTTTTAAAGATAAATGATTAAATTAATAAAACTGGGCTGAAGCATAGGAAAACCTAAGTGTACTTCAAAAAGCAAGAAACCCATAAGCCCTCCTCCACACCTTAGCACCTCTGCTTTCTGCATTTATGTCCTAGAAAACATCAAATTCTTATTTTGTTTTATCTTTCTGTTTGAGAGGTTTCGCAGTGGAGGTTGGGCTTTGCTGTTACGCATTGTGAGGAGTGTGTATAGAATTTCCCTTTCTCCATCTTTGTCTCGGTCCTCTTCTGGGTGGTCCTAAGCACAGCTCTGTTTGCTGTAGTGGGGTGAGTACGTAATCCACACAGCGCTTTTCCGGTTGGAAGTAAATAGGTCAGTCCATATTTTTTCCCTAAGCTATTTTAATTTTTCTGGTAATAAATATCAAATCATGTTCTCAAAGCAAGAATTGGCTGTGATCATTCAGGAATACTTTACTTTTATTTTCTGAACAAAAATAGTCTGTGGGGCTGGAGAGATGACATAAGCAAATGTAAAGACTAGAGTTCCGATCTCCTGAGCTCATGTGAAGAGAAAATCTAGTAGCATGTGTGTCTATAACTCTAGTGCTGCTGGGAGGAGACGGGATTCCCAGAGCTTCCTGGCCACTCAGCCTAGCTGATCAGTAAGCTGCAGGTTAAGTGAATGACCCCATCTAAAACAACAATAGTAACAGTAACAACAATTTGGAGAGTGATAGAGGAAAGCATAAAACATTGACCTCTGACTTCTACATGCAAGCATGTGCAACACTCCACCTTCATGTGTACACACAAGCACATACACATGCATAGACCACACACACACACACACACACACACACACACACATACACACACACACACAAATAAAAAAAGGTTAGGTGACTTTTGCTAGAGATGAAATAAAGCACGACAGAAAATAAAAATAGTCTGCGGTCTCTCAGCGTAGCTAGACACAGTTAACAGTCCGATCCTTTTCTTTCAGCCTTAGTTCAGTATGGTTCTGCAGTGCTGGGGTCAAGATGTTGCACATTTTCCCACCACTCAGTACTATGGAAGTGTTTGATGCAACCCAATGATGAGAGCTCTGTCACATTGTCTTAATGGTTCTATAGAGTTTTCTTTTCAAATCCGTATTTTTAGCTCTTTACCCAGAGTTGAAATTCCAGTTTACTTCTGCTTTTTAATCAGCTTAAAGTCAATACTCGGAGAATATTTTCTGCTGAGTTTCTGTATCTGCATTTTCATGTATTTCTCCATGATATAAGGGTTTTAAAAGTAAAACTAGTGGGAAAGGGGTAAATTCTGGAACTTATTTTTGTCAATTTACACATACCCAACAAACTGCTTTCTTGAAAGATTTTGCTGTTCATAATCTCATTGCGATTGTTCAGTTAATTGTTTCATTTCAATATGGAGTATACTAATTATAAACATATGTAAACTCTACATTTTATATGTGCATATAATATATTTAGATCATGCTCTTAGTTTGAGAATCTAAAAAATGTCTCATTTTCTATTTTTATAGTTTTCTAATTCTCCTGGGGTAAATGTCTCCTCCTCGTCTTCCTTTTCCTGCTCCTTCTGTTACTGGCCTTTGAATTAATCATCTGTTTATATTGTCAGTTGTCTATTAAGATCTTTTAAGGGCTGGAGAGATGGTTCAGAGGTTAAGAGCACTGACTGCTGTCCTAGAAGTCCTGAGTTCAATTCCCAGAAACTACATGATGGCTCACAACCATCTGTGATGAGATCTGATACCTTCTTTGGTGTGTCTGAAGATAGCTACAGTGTACTCACATACATACAATAAAATAAGATCTTTTAAAAACGAATGAAAACCATTTCCTTTTTTTTAAAAATATATTTATTTTTATTTATATGAGTACACTGTAGCTGTCTTCAGACACACCAGAAGAGTGCATCAGATCCCATCACAGGTGGTTGTAAGCCACCATGTGGTTGCTGGGAATTGAACTCAGGACCTCTGGAAGAGCAGTTAGTGCTCTTCACTGCTGAGCCATCTTTCCAGCCCCATTTCCTTTTTTTTAATTAGACATTTTCTTTATTTACATTTCAAATGTTCTCCCCTTTCCTGGTTTCCCCCCCCTAAAACTCCCTATTCCCTCCCCCCTTGCCCTGCTCACTAACCCACCCTCTCCTACTTCCTGGCCCTGGCATTTCTCTACACTGGGGCATAGAGCCTTCACAAGACCAAGGGCCTCTCCTCCCATTGATGACCGACAAGGCCATCCTCTGCTACATATGCAGCTGGAGCCATGAGTCCCACCATGTATACTCTTTGGTTGGTGGTTTAGTCCCTGGGAGCTCTGAGGGTACTAGTTAGTTCATATTGTTGTTCGTTCTAAGGGGCTGCGAACCCTTCAGCTCCATAGATCCTTTCCCTAGCTCCTTCATTGGGGAAGCAGTGCTCAGTGCAATGGATGGCTGTGAGCCTCTACTTCTGTATTTTGTCAGGTACTGGCAGAGCTTCTCAGGAGACAGCTATATCAGGTTCCTGTCAGCCAGTACTTGCTGGCATCCACAATAGTGTCAGAGTTTGATGATTGTATATGGGATGGATCCTCAGTTGGGGCAGTCTCTGGATTGTCATTCCTTCAGTCGCTGCTCCATACTTTGTAACTCCTCCCATGGGTATTTTGTTCCCCCTTCTAAGAAGGAATGAAGTATCCACGCTTTGGACTTCCTTCTTCTTGAGTTTCTTGTGGTTTGTGGATTGTATCTTGAGTATTCAGATCTTCTGGGCTAATATCCACTTATCAGAGAATGCATACCATGTGTGTTCTTTTGTGATTGGGTTACCTCATTCAGGATAATCCATTTCTCCAGATCCATCCATTTCCCTAAGAATTTCATAAATTCATTGTTTTAAATAGCTGAGTAGTACTCCATTGTGTAGATGTATCACATTTTCTGTATCCATTCCTCTGTTGAGGGACATCTGGGTTGTTTCCAGCTCCTGGCTATTATAAATAAGGCTGCTATGAACATAATGGAGCATGTGTCCTTATTACATGTTGGAGCATCTTCTGGGTATATGTCTAGGAGTGGTATAGCTGGATCCTCAGTTAGTACTTTGTCCAGTTTTCTGAGGAACCACCAAATTGATTTCCAGAGTGGTTGTACCAGCTTGCAATCCCACCA